>OVBA01000922.1:0-52640 GCA_900406435.1 Lepidium aucheri
GTTTGGGTTGGTTTTTTGAGATTTTTTGAGATTATTTTCGGATTTTTCAATATTTTTTTTCAAAATTTTCTGGGCAATTCAGAACCATTGAATACTATCCGAACTACCCGAAAATCAGAAAATAATCTCAAAAAATACCAAAAAACTGCTCCGAACCGACCCGAATAACTTAAAAATCTGAATTGTTTTATACACAATTCAGATTTTAGAAAAAAAGTTCAGATGTTCGGGTAGTTTGGGTAGTATTCAATGGTTCTGAATTGACCCAAAAATTTTGAAAAAAAGTAAATTGAAAAATCCGAAAATGATCAAAAAAATCTCAAAAAACCTATCCAAACCGATCCGAATCACTTAAAAATTTGAAATGGCGTTCAGGTCAAGTCGGATAATTTGGGTCGGGTATTATTCCCAGCCTAATGTAACCCATAATTAGTTACTCAGAAATTATGCGGGATTAATCGGAAGTAATTTTACGATATTTATTAAAATATANATTATATATTGTATACTTGTATTAAAATGTTTAAGTAGTCTAGTGGTAATGGTAGTTCCTTTTATACCAAAAGGTGAGGGGTTTGATTCTTGCTTGTGTCATTGGGTTTCAGAGTTTTTATCAATTTAAATGAAGGGTATTTTAGTATTTTCGCATGATCCGTTTAAATTAAACTAACACCGTTTAACATATGTTAAGTTTGACTAACGGCAATCTTTATTTGGCGTGGTCAACAACAAGTTCGATATTTTTTTGGAGAGAGAAGAAGTTCGGTATTAAAATAGAAAAAACGCGTAAGTTCGGTATTAACTTGACCGTTTTCTCATATTATTACATACTAAAGGACACAAATAAAATTTCATTACTCTTGATCATCAAGTAATAATCTTTAGAGACACATTACACATTATGTATATTATCATATCACATACTCTAATGCATATGCAGAAGAAAACAAGTACTTATCTAAAGTAGTTAACAGGTGGGTCCAGAGTGCCAACAAGTATCGCGAGATCAATATCCATGTCCTCGAACTTTTTAATGAATGGATGACTCTGAAAACATGACTAGAGATCTCAGAATGTTTCATCACAGATACTAAAAGATGTTACCAAGATAGAGAGAATATATGTGGTGAGTAGGAATTACTTACCAAGAGGTCCAGAGATGATGATCTTGCTTGAGGATGTTTTTGTATGCTGTTATTAATGTACATTTGAACCATTAATTTTGATTCTCTGTTTCTGTGCTAAGTATATGAAGATGCAAATAACGAGTCACCACTTACCAGGCTGATACAAAAGAGCAGAATTCAGGTGAAAATTGATCACAAGGAGCAGTTGGTGGTGGACTCTCTACAATTGCTGCCAAGAGTTCATAAAAGCTTGGCGGGTTTTGCTGATCTTCAGATTCTAAGTAAGGGAATCTTCCTATTGCACATTCTAAGACTGACATGCCCAAACTCCAAATGTCGCTACTGTAGTCATAAGTATTTCCACTGATCCTCTCAGGCTGTGAAGTGTACAAGTCAGTTAGCTATGCATGTTTTAAATATAATGCATTATCAAGAAGTTAAAGAGTGGTTTTGGAATACTTTCGTACCGACATATAGTTATAGGTTCCAACAAATGTGTCCCTTTGTCCCATCGAGCTAGCAAGACTTGCACTGACACCAAAATCTGAGATTTTTACTTCTCCTTTATGGTTTACAAGAAGATTTGATGGTTTGATGTCTCTATGTATGACATGTCTTTCGTTGTGCAGGTACACAAGGCCTTGTAAAACCTGCTTACAAGAGTCAAATACGTAAGAGTGATAAATTACCTTTGAATCATTAAGTGGAGTATAGGATGTTCACCGGACCTGTTTACAGACTACAGCAAGGTAAGGTTCAAGAATAGTTTTCACTTGTCTTATCACATCCACAAGAGATCCACGGTCCATGTATTCGAGCACAAGGGAAAAAGCTCCATTGTGATAGAAAGAGTGGTAGCAGACAACTACATGTGGACATTGCGATGATGCTTGGTTTATTTTGAGCTCTTGGACAATTTGCTTACGGACTTCTTCTTGTATATTCATCTGTATGACCTGTGATTCTTAAAATAAACAAACTTAAATCCCAAATATACATGAATACTCAAGGCCTCATTCACTAGTATTACATGTGAATCACTAGTCTAATTGAGTAGGAACAAAAAAAAATCCTCATTACTACCCAACAAGTGATCATATAATCAAGAGAGCTAAACTTTTCTACTTCCCATCAAATTAATCCCTGAGAAGAAGCTAACACAAAAGTTCAATTTTCATACAGTCCTGAAGGTCCAAATAAGTGACGAGTCATTAAGAAGAGATACAATTAGTTTGGTCAAATTGGCTATCAATAACTTACTTTCATAGCAAAAAGTTTGCCAACCCATTTATGTCGAACTAGTTGTACAACACCACCACTGCCTTTTCCGATGACTTTCACCGTCTCTAAGTCTTCAGCAGTGATTTCAAAATCAAGCTCCTTGCTATCAGATGGCTATAGTATAGTGGAAGATAAAACACACACAAAAAGTCACCTTAGGAACATTGAGCTCGTAAAGGAGATTCAAACTTATGTGAAGTGAAGTTACCCTTGATTGCTTCTCATCCGACGTCAACTTTAACCCCTTTTGGTTCAGAAGAAAATCTCCATCGTGAAACGTTCCACTCGCAGTCCTGCAAAGAAAGTATTAAGGCATCGACGAATTCCCAAACATGAAATCAAGTTCTTTCATTAGGGATTTTAATCGAGCTAAATCGATTTCTCAGAAGCTTAATTCAAATCCATAAAAAAGATGGTTCCTGTCATTTGATTATTGTTTGCAATCCCGCGAAACAAAAAAGATCGATTTACAAATCAGAAAAGATAATCTATCTGATTTATACGTTGCACCATTGATTATCTACGATTGATTATGCGTTCGTTTACGGAGCCAGGGACAAAAAGGATAAGTAGCGAAACTTACAAGAAGGAAGAAATTGGGGTTTCTTGAGCTGGAACGGAGAGCTTAAGCTGCTTCAAGTTGGATTTGATCTTCACCATTTTTTTCTATTTTAAGACGATCTAGGGATTATCGCTCTCTTCTCTCTCTAGGGTTTCTAAATAAGCAATTTCAAGAAAGAGGAAGAAGTGGGAAGTGGAGAGAAGACGACGATTTTTCGTGTTAACGGACATATAATTTTGAACGCGTGAGACCGGGAAAAAAATATATGATATAATTACAAAATGAATAAGAAAACAAACCCAAAATTAATTAATTAAATGAGATTACCCTAGTAAGATTACAATTGGGCCTTCATTTGACCCATTAAACACAATACGGCCCATAAGCTGCACTACAGCTGTACGAAAATGTTTCCGGAACCATCTCCACCGGTTATCTTTGGTATATATTGGACACTGCTGGGCAATAACAAAAACCATAATTCATATCTTATACATTAAAGTGAAAAGAATGTGTTATAAATTATAAGATAAAATAATATATAATTCATAACATTTTAAACATATATGAAAGATAGTTTTTTGTTACAAATTTTTATATAAAAATACAAGTTTAATAAAGATTTAATAGACTAATCTAAAAAAACTATAATTTAATAAAAATATATCGGTTACAAATTCGATTATTGATTCGGTTTCAATTTAGAATATGATTTGATTTTCTTGGTAAATAGATTTAGGACATATTCTGATGTTTTGTCAGGTTCGGTTAATCTATTTTTGTATTTTGATTTTTAGATTTTAGATTTATTCAAATATTTTTATTTTTCTGATAGAGTTTGGTTTGGTATAGATCAAGTTTGAGTTTCAGATATTTTTATTTTAAAATTCAAAGTAGTTTTGAAATTAATAGCTCTAATAAGCTAAAACTTGGTTATTGATTTGGTATCAGTTTGAGTTTGGGTTTGCTTTTTTGGGTACTCAGATTTATGATCTATTTGGGTATATTGTTGATTTGGCTCTTTTGATTCGGATGATTTTGGTTCGGGTTTCAAGCATCTAAAATAATATCTTGACAAAAATATTCTAAAATATTAACATGAATCTAACAACCTAAATAAACACAGTTTTTAAAAATAATCAAAACAAACAAATCCTGCATTATAACACAAGTATAATCCTAGTTAAAAATTAAAGTACCTCTACACTTTAAAATACTTTATATTAGCACATACATATTGGTGGTCAAATTTATCAGTTTTTTTTTCTTTTGAAAACTGATAATATATTGCTCTCATAAGAAGATAGGAATCGGTTAGGCTACAACCAAAATGACTCCCAAAAGTACCTAAACCGATAACAACCAAAAGAGTAATAATTAAAAAGGAAACAAACCAACATAAACCAAAGTTAAAATCCTAAGAAGTGCAATACAAGCAAACCAAAACATTTAAACTCTTAAGAAAGCAAATATCATAAACTTGAAGCAAGTGAGATTAGAGATTCCGAGGTGCTCTGCTTGAAGATTCATCCTAAAAATTGAGATAACATTTCCTTTTTGTCTTTATGTTGATGAATACTTGAATCTCCTGTTGATAAGAATTCATTGCCAAATCAAGTTCAAAAGAAGCTTAGTAGTTCTTATATGTTGCATTTTGGTTCAAGATGTTTTGTATTGTGCTCGAGAGATTGATGAGTCCATCAAATCCGCCCGCCATGGTTCTATGAATGTAAGTGACCTCACCATGTTGAGTTGTCAGAGATGGAGATTGAAGGTCTTGAGATTACTGCTGCATCGATGAGTCGTTGTCTGGTGTGTGCGCCTCTTCATGATTCTTTATAAAAGGATTGATAATGTATTCAAGGGGAGAGGGATATGAATGCAGAGTGATGTACTATGACTGAGTTTCTAGCAGTCAAGCAGAGGTGAGACACTAATTCGTAGTAGAAGTTGACTTGAACTCGTACCCTATTTTGAAAGCAAATTTTTTAAAAGAATTTAAGTATGTCAGAGGTGTTGAGAATGATCCTTGATCTTACCAGAGATGCTCTTGTTAGTGATGATTCCTGCACATCAATCTCTAACACCTCTCTTAGGGATTTAATCAAGTGCATTGACATACCTGATTTGTACTATAGGTGTAGATCATGGATTTGTATCCAGACTGGGATTGTTGTTAGAAAGTTGCGTGGTGGATTCTCTTTCCAATGTTGTATTGCCACCAACCATCCATTGTATGTGATTGGCTGAATCCAGAGCACATAAGTTAGATCCACTTATGTGGTAAAGAGGAATTGCAAAAGTCTTTGTCAATGATACGACCGGTAACTTGTTTTTCCATTTTCCACTCTTTGGGGAGATCTTTTGCCATATCTTCAAGATTTTGTTCATCGTAATTCAGCGGTTTGGCAATGATGCTCAATCTACTCTTTTCAAGAGTGGAGTAGTAAGCGTAATGTGGAATAAAGATTTATGGGTCATTTTGCCCTAGATAAAATTGAGAGAGAGTAGCCCACAAGTTATTATCCATGTGAGTTGTGGTTGTATTCGTAAGTGTGAGGATCCAGAAGAAGCCACTTCTTAGCTTTTAAAGACTAACCCTTGGTAGAACATAATTATTGTATTCCTCCACATGGATGTCTTTATGTGGAGTCTGCTTTGGCTCAGTAAACAACCTAATGCATGTTGAGATCATGTACACTTTTGCCGCCTAAATCTTTTAGATATTAAATCTTTTGGGTTTTGGTTTAGGGAGAACCTTCTGAAGGGTTGATGTTAAGCAAGCTTCTCCACGTTCCCTTTGCTGATTTGGTATGAAGCAACTGTTGGCTAACAACATAAATGATTAGCTATTATTGAAGGTTACTACTAGGTTGTGATGACAACTGGCGTGAGAGAGGATAGGTGATTGATGTTCTCTTGGTAAGCCAGGTTAAATTACGGATTAAAGCAGAGTTAAGGTGTTGTGAGTGGGCTTAATGATGTGGTACTAATATGATAATGATTAAGGCCAGATGAATCATTAGTGGACCAACATGTGAGCCAAGGTATTAAAGATGAATATTAAAGAGAGGAATGTCTGGTAAGAGGTAGTATGGTTTAAGAAGTGAAAAAATACTCACCGATTCTTTAGTGAACCTAGTTATGAATGGCTTGTTCTCCAATCTGGGGATTAGAGTTATAAGAGTTATGGAACCAACTTGGTAATCCTCTACTTATGTAATTATTGGTTCTTCCTTCATGTACCATAGTTCGTGCAATCCGTGAAGCCCATTTATTGCACTCAGCTGCCACTACATTGAAAGAAAGATCCTGAGAGTAACCTATCAAAGTTTGAATATTTTTGTTCCAATGCTTGAATTTGGGCCATAAGTGGGGTTTCTTAATGGCTTGGAGGAGAATGTTGTTTTTAATTAAACTGTCCACTGAAGTAATCTGCAGATCTCTCATACTACATAAAAGCCATATCAATCCTTTAAATTCCAGAGAGAGTTATGAGCTTGTTTGAGGAAAAGCGTGTCTCGAGTGGATGTATGTATGATCTTCTTTTTTTTCTTAATAATCCAGGCGCCACCATGGTGTCTTGAATTTTGTCTCCAAATGACTTTCCAGAAAGCTTTATAGTATTTGTTAGTGTTGGTCCTACAATATGGATAAGCACTATGTCCATTGCCTTTGTTTTGGGAGTTTTATTGTTGCTGGAGAAGGTCAAACCATAATTTCATGACTTCATTTTGAGTGTCAAGGCTTAGGTCTTGATAAATTTCTTGGATTACTTTTGTGTTACAATTCTTTCAAATATGCCAGCAACCATGGAAAGACTAGTCTGATTTCCCGAGATAGTGAGTTTTGCTTGTGACTAAGAGAAGACAAATTGCTGGTTAATGAACTCAGGGAAAATCCATCAGGAGGGGTAGGGAAATTTGAAAGGAGCCATACTTGAAGTGCTGGTGGACACATAAAGAGCATGTGATTAATGGTTTCCTTCGTATTCTCACATATAACGCAGTGGTCCTCTGATACTATCGCGCTGTTCTTCAGTTGTGAGCGTACTGCTAAGGCGCCAGATAGAGCTCTCTACGTGAATATTTTGATCTTAGCAGGCCCTTGTGTCTCCCGAATTCTCTACTTTAGGATATTTCCAAGGATGTGATGATTTGATCGTATGGTATTTCCATATTTGTTAAGTGTTAAGGTTGTTGCATAGCCAGTATCCATTTTTCACTGTATATATGATCTAGATATATTATAGCTCCAAATCCATGAGTCTTGCCAGAAAGTGCTTGTTCTATGTTAAGAATCTGTTGTATATCTGATTGGTGACTTATCTCTTGTTGATCCAATAGCCAACCTCTATATGAGAGTAGGTCTGACACTTTAAGACAAACATTAAAAATGGTGTTATTACTAAGTGGTGGTCGAAGGTGTTTATCATATATCCAATTTGTAGTATAGACAAAAGTGTTCTCCTCGTTTCCAATCTGCCTAATCAGTTCTTTCTTAAGTAAATCTTTCCCATGAAATACGCTGCACCAAGCATAAGAAGATCTGCAACGTAGTGTACTCTCCATTAAATCCTTGTCTATATATATATATATATATTTGAATGTTCTGGCCACTAGGGAGTTGGGTGAGCTTAATAGTCTCTAAGCTTGTTTCACTAATAGGGTTATGTTGAAATGTTCAATGTCCCTAAAACCCAAATCCCCTTCCCCTTTAGGTCTTCACATTTATTGATCCATGTGACTTTTTTCTTCTCTGCTGAGGTATTCCATCAGAATGATCTAATGACAGTGGTGATCTTGTGACTTTTTTTTTTGCTCAGTTTGAAATAGGATATAGCGTAAATTGGGAGAGCCATGACACCTGCTTTTAGTAAGGTCTCCTTTCCTCCCATGGATAGTGTCTTGGCGTACCAGTTATTGGTTCTTTTTTCTAACTTTTTCGTTATGAACTGAAATATGTCTGCCTTAGATCCTTTGATGCACTCTGGAAGTTCTAAGTACTTACCCATTCCTTGTTCATAGTGGATATTTTAGTATACTCCTATTTCTGTTTTGTGTAGTTCAATCTATTTTGTTCCAAAATGTGATGGGTGATTTAGTATAGTTAATGCATTGGCCAGAGATACTTTCATATTCTTCAAAGCAATCGTGTAGTGTGATGGCCTCCGAAATGTTTGCTTTACAAATGAATAATCATCAACATACAATAGATGATGAATTGCTGGTCTAGAACTGTGGAATCTCAACCCAGAAATCAGAGCTTTATCTACTGCTTTCCTTAATTTACGAATTATTCCTTCTGTGTTGAGGATGAATAGGTAAGGAGATAGTGGATTTCCTTGCCTAATTTCTCTCAGGGATGGATTAATCCATGAGCTTAACCATTTGCAAGTACTTAGAAGGAAACTGATGTTACATAGTATATCACTAATTTGATCCATACTGAAGCAAATCCTAGCTTGTTTAAAACTTGTTCCAAGAACCTCCACCTTAATTTGTCATATACCTTTGATATGTCTGTCTTCACCACCATGTAATTGGATTGCCCATGTGTGTTCGTTTGAATGTGTTGTACAATCTTATGAGCTATAAGAATGTTGTCTGTGATAAGTTTACCAGCCACAAATGATCCCTGTGTTTCTAAAATGATCTCTTGGAGAAGAGGTTGTAGTCTGGAGGTGATACTTTTTGAGAAAATCTTATAAAGGATAGAACAGAGGCTGATGGGTCTAAAATTAGTCATTTGTGTGGTTTGTTGGTTTTGGAAATGAGACTTATATAAGTCTAGTTCCACTCGCTAGGAAACCTTCCCTTAATAAAGGCTTGTTGCACTTCTTCCGTGATGTGGTGACCAATAATATTCTAGTATTTTTGAAAAACCAAACCTGTTATTCCATCCAACCCTGAGGTACTTTCAACCTTAATATTAAATAATGCTTTTCTAATCTCAAATGGAGTGAGTAGAGCTAATAGTTTTGCATTTATTAGCTCAGAAACTCGTGGCTGTATGAATTGAGTTAGCCTGTCAATGTTCTTGGGATGTGTTGTCTCAAAAAATTTCTTGAAATAATCTATAGCAATTGAGCCCATGGATCCTTCATTATACTCAAGTTGTCTTGATGAACCCTTAATACAACAAATGTGGTTTTTTGTTATTCTAATGTTGACACTGCTGTGAATACTTAGTATTTCTATCTCTCTCTTTAAGTCATCTTTAATTTAAATTTTTGTCTCCAATATATTTTCTTCACCCTGATATTGTTTCTCTAGCTCTAGCTTTAAGCGCACAATTTTTTCTCTATCTGGTTTTCTCTTTTTCACCTCAGCTTCAAGGGAGATTCTTAGATTATCTATGTTTTTAGCTGAGTTTAAGGATCATTGTTTTTTCCATCGACATATATGTTTCCTATAGTTAGATATTCTTCCATAAATTGGGGTCCTTATCTCTTTCTTTTCTCCACTCTAACCCATTGACAACACATTAGAGAAATTTGTGTTACTGATCCATCTTTTGTCAAAGAAAAACCATTTAGAGAATGTATAGTTATAGGGAGCAAAAGATGCATATATTGGTCTGTGATCCAAGCCCATGATGTCCATATAGGTAGTGTGTGTTATGGGAAACAATCTAAAACAAGCCATGTTTCCAAATGCTTTATCCAGCTTGATTTTGGTCCAACTGTTATTTCGATTTTCCATCCATGAATAATAGGGTCCAAAGCTTGGGAACTCATGCATTCTACATTCCTTAATTAACTCTCTCAGGTTTCTGAATGATCCTTCTGATCGAGATGGGCCTCCTAGTTTCTCTATATTTTGAAGGATATCATTAAAATCCCCAATGATGATCCAAGCAGACGTTATGTATTTGTTAATTGCATTTACTTGATTCCAAACTTGCTTGCTGAGATGCTGGATGATGTCCATGCAGAAATGAAGTATAAACTTTTTGCATACATATTCTTATTGTGGTGTCAATAATGTGGGGGTTTGCGTGGTGTACTACTAGATCATCCGAGTGTTTCCAAAACACTGCTAATCCTCCACTTAAACCTGTCGGGACTATGATGAGAGAGTTATCATAACCCAAATAATCTGGAAATGACGTTTTTTATTTCCTTTAGAAGTCGAATTATCAAGGTGCTCCTCAGACCCTTACAGTTCCAACTGAGGATACTGGTTGTCCCTTGAGTGGTTTTAGGATAGCCACTGTACCTTGAGTGATATTTGTGGTTGTGTTATACTCATCTATAGTTTCCATTTCTTGTGTTTTCCTTTTTTTAGTAGTTGTGTTCTCCCTGCTATGCCCTTTTTGTCCTCTTTATAAGCTACTGTCTTGATCTATAATCATGAGGGATTGGTGTGAGTTTGTCATGAGACGTTTAAGCTGATAAGTTTTTGTCACTTGCATAGATTTCTCCCGGCGTTTAACTGCCAAATCAGAGTCCTTCAGTGGTATGATATCTAGTGATGAAATAATCATAGTAGTATTATTAGTGTTTTGTGTCTGATTTTGATTGAGAGATACCTTTTATTTTTTATGCAACATAATTGTTTGTTTTTTTTGTCTAATTATGAATGTTCTCCATCTTGTATTTGAGCCTTTGTTTGGACTGCCATATGATCATCTTGAGTGTGATGAGTTCGAGGTCTACGTACATGTCTCTCACTGCCAATTATATGACATCCAATGCCAAATCTGGTGTTGTGCTGATTGCTTTGCTATTTTGAGTCGTGGGAGTAGCCATCTATGTGATCTGGTTGGACCTTGGGCTCTGTGAAGTTGATCCTACATTTGCCTGCATAAAAATAGTTTGAGTCTTATTTGGTACTTAACTTAGTGATTCTTGCCTTCCTTTAATGAAGTGTTATCCTCTGCTTTCTTATAGTCAGTTATTGTGTGATTGTCTGTTTCACTTTGGGGTGAGGTTGGAGGAGAATCAGAATGTAACCATGGACAGTCAGCCTTTTCATGAGTTAGACGATAGCAGTAGAAACATGATTTCCTTACTCTTTTAAACTCAAATTTGATTTTGATCACTTTTCCTTCAGGGAAACAAAAGGCTCTGCTTGATTTGAGGGGATCATTAATATCATAAAGGATTTTGATTCTGAAGGAGAGTACATGTTTCATCATAATCCATTTCCAGGACTTCACCTAGTGTTTGTCCAACCCCTGTGAAGAGGTCAATAGTGTGATGATGCACAAGAATGTTGTATAATATGACCCAAACTAGAACTTTGTTCAAAATTTGTTCCTCTTGCATGTCATCATTTTGTTCAACAATGACTTCCTAGTCATCAAAATTGCAGAGATTGAATTTTGTAATGCTGATGGAAATTTGAATTGAAAGTGGTCTTTTGACAATATCGTTCAAATTATTTTGGTAGGCATTCACCAAATTCGTGGTATCGCCAGCATTATCGTGGCCATGTTTTATTGTGTAGGATTCAACAGCCTCTCAATCAGCGTATACTGATTTTTATTGGTGATAGAGTAAGATCCATTGATCGGTAGATCAATTGGTTATTCGTCTATTATGGACATTGATTGAGGAGCTTTTGGGATTGAGGATGACTTTATGCAGTGAGATTATCTAAAATATAGTGAATGATCTAGTTCAATTCTGATGCGATGCACACTTAGTTTAAATCGTGTGATTGTCTTGGCGAGGGGTGATGATTAAGTTTTTTTAGAATGTGTGAGAATATTTGTTGAGAATCTGAGGAAACAGCTCACATGCAGAGAAGCAACTAATGCTGAAACAATTAAGGTTCTTGAGAGATATAGTATAGTTGGTGTCAAAAGCATGTCTCCTATAGTACAGACTCTATGATAAAACCAACATCAATCCGATTTTCTCTGGTGGTTATACTCCTACATTCTATCGATCAAGAGAGAGTAGAGGAATCTTGAAGCTGCTGAAAATCACGTGACAAGGCATTAAAAAAACATGTGTGAAGCACGCAGGTGATAGAGATTCAAGTTAAAAGAATTCAAACAAAGGATAAGACTTACCAAAGAGGATACAACTTATCAAAGAAGATATGGGAACATTTAGTTAGGTTTTGAAAATTAAGGAAATAAACTAATGAGCCATTCGACTATAAAAGGGATCTCAATTGTAATTCAAGTTTCTTAGAACTTATGGAATAAGTTTAAGAAAGCTTGTTGATTGTTGCACTTTAGGTTATTGGTTTTAGAAGTTGTTTTTGTTTGATAGCTTGATTTGATTAAGTTCAATATGATTGTGTTTTGTAGAAAATAAGTTCTTAATAAAAACGTAATTCTTGGTTAAAGTTATTGTTGTGAACCAAATTCCATTTTCAATTGGTATCAGAGCGGTGCGCCGCATAACTTTGGTATTGGTTTCATGTGTTAGATCCTTGAGGACAAAATGGAAAACTTGCAACAACAACTAGTTGTGGTTGCAAAAACTATGAAGCTGGATCTAGATAATCATGGACATTGGAAATTTCATATGGCTCAAAACATTCAAGGAATAGATTCAGATGCTCGGCTTACTGTTGAGGAAGGATGCGAACCTCCAACGATCAAAGATGAAGACGGAAATCGCAAACCCAAACCAAGCAAACTGTGGACGGCTGAAGAGAAATCAGATGCTAAGTGGAATTTAAAGGCCTTGTCGGCCATCTTCAACTCACTACATAGTAATCAATTTAAAAGAGTACAAGGATGTAAAAGTGCTTAGGAAGCATGGGATATTCTTCAAGTGGGTTTTGAAGGAACCAGTAGTGTAAAACGTACTCGTATTGATATTCTGGCATCTCAGTTTGAGAATCTAACTATGGAAGAGGATGAAACAATTGTCGACTTCAGCAGTAAACTATATGCTCTTTCGCATGAAGATCTGATCTTAGGAAAAACTTATAAAGATAAGAAGCTAATTAAGAAATTCCTAAGGTGTCTTCTTAATAAGTTTCATGGTCATAGATCAGCACTTGAAGTATAACAAAATTCAGATACGCGTAAATTTGATCAAGTAGTTGGAATGATGCAAGCTTATGAGCTGCAGCTTGCACCTAAAACTGGAAGCAAGGGAAATAGTATAGCACTGGTAACTAAAAAATCATCAAATGATAAAGAGTTGTCAGAAAATTTGGAAGAAAAGGTTGGTTTGATAGTCAATCGATTCTTGCGAAAAGCTGAGAAAGGACAGAGAAGGGAGTATCAAGCATCTGCGAAGTCTTCTACTCATATAGACAACTATAAGGCGGATAAGCAATGCCTTGAATGTCAGTGACATGGGCATTTTAGGACAGAATGTCCTTCCATCAAGAGAAAGATGACTATTCAGTGCTATGACTGCAAGGGGTATGGTCACACCAAGATTGAATGTGTATCCAAGCTGAGTGGAAAATCAGCTGTTACATATCTGAGTGAATCTTACAGTGAAAGTGACAATGAGGATGACATATTAAATCACTTTGTTGCTCGTCTTGGTATTGTGGATTTGGAAGAACAAGAAGAAGATGTTGCAGAAGAAGCAGTGGTTGAGACAGTAGTCAATCAAGAGAAACAGATAGTTGTTAACAATCAACAGACACTGGATCAGTTGGATAATTAAATAGAAAATATTAATTCTGAGGATGAGCTAGATATGACTCCTGAAGATCAAATCAAGCTTCTGGTGGAATCTCTGGTCAAAACAAAGGAAGAAAACAAGAAGATGAAATCCGAAAAACAATCGATGATGGATCAACTAGCTAACGCTGAAAAACAACTAGCTCATACAAATGCCAAAAATTCTGAGTTTGAAAGACGATTGTTCGAACAGATTAAATAGATAAAAATGTTGTCAAAAGGAACCAAGGATCTGCATTATTTATTGACCGTGGGAAGAATAGATAAGGGAAATCATGGCCTTGGATACAAAGGTGTTGAATCCAATGAAATGAAGTTTGTTCGAGCCTCAAATAATGATTCTGACGTCAATAAATTTGAAAAGGTGAATCACAATCAGCATAATGATATGACTCATTCAAAATCAGATCTTGGTTGGAGACAGCAGAGTCTGGTTCGGTTAAACAGGATGGAAAAGTCATTTCACATGTTGATATTGTGGGAAACACAGTCATATGAAGTTCTAATTCTATAGATTTCCATGTCAAGTTCATTGAATATGGAGACAACAAAAGTTTACATACGATGGAAGAAGTAGGCAACAGATGTGGGTTAGAAAAATGGATCTCTATAGCAGAGTTGTTTTTACTGCTAAGAAACTAGATTGTAAGACACCAAAAGGAACATGGTACTTTGACAGTGGTTATTCGAAATACATGACTGGAGAAGAGGAGACATTACAAGGTCTTGAAAGTGTGAAAGCTGGCAAAGTCACATTCGGAGATGGGGTAATCCATGCCAAAGGACAAATAGCAAGTACAATGGATCCAAGACTGACAGATGTATATACAGTTGATGGGCTGAAGGCGAATCTGATTAGCATCAGTCAACTCTGTGGTACACGACTTGATGTAACATTCACCATAACAACATGTCGAGCAATTGATTTACAAGGAGTTGTCCATCTTGAAGGAGTGAGAACTGCAAATGATTGCTACATGTGGGTTCTAGGAACGCAATGCTTGACATCTAAGTCAGAAAGTGAAACCTAGATCTGGCATCAAAGACTTGGTCACATGAATTTCAAGACAATGACAGAATTGTCTACAAAGGAAATCATTAGGGGACTTCCTAAGCATAAAAGGGAATCATAATTTTGTTTGTGGACCATGCAGATTGGGAAAGTAAGTAAAAACACAACACAAACCTGTTCCTGATGGTAGATCAAAGAATACTCTAGAGCTTGTTCATATGGATATGATGGGTCCTATTCAAGTGGAAAGCATGGCAGAAAAAAGTATATCCTGGTTGTAGTGGATGATTACAACCGATATACATGGGTTCAATTTCTTAGAGGGAAAAATGATACATTCGACAGTTTATGAATCCTTACACTTCAACTAAAGAATGAACGACAAGGTATCAAGTCTATTCGTAGTGATCATGGTGGTGAGTTTGAGAATGAAGTGTTCAAGAAGTTTTGTTCAGAACAGGGTACTGATCATCAGTTTTTTGCACCCAGAACACCTCAACAGAATAGAGTAGTCAAAAGGAAAAACAGAACATTACAGGAAATGGCTAGGGCTATGTTGCATGGGAGTAATGCTCTAAAATCATTTTGGGCTGAAGCAGTAAACACATTATGCTACATTCTCAACATGGTGTATGTTTGAAAAGGGACCACTAAAACATCATATGAGTTGTGGAAAGGAAAAACACCCACTGTTCACTATTTTCACGTGTTTGGCTGTATTTGTTATATTCTCAATGATAAGGATCATTTGGGAAAATTTGACGCTCGAAGTGATGAAGGACTATTTCTTGGGTATTCTGGCTCAAGCACAGCGTTTCGAGTCTATAACAAAAGAAGTTCCACTATTCAAGAGACAATGAATGTAGTATTTGATGATTCGTCTACATTTCGTCTCTCTATTCAACCACTTGATGATCAAAACTGTAATAGTTAGAGTTCTGATACAGAATCAGAAGTTCAGGATTCTGTGATTGAAGATTGTTCTAAAGCAACACCACATCAAGTACACCGGAATCACTTATCCACAGATGTTATAGGAGAGATTCAGGGAAACTCGATGAAGAAAAAACAGAAAGGCAAGGCCAAGGCAACATTGACTGAAGAAACCTACACACCCAAAGAGCTGTTTGAAATGCTCTTGGTGCTATCTGAAGAAATCACGCACTTATGCAAGATAACGCTCAAAGGTAAGTTCCTCTTTCACACTCTATTATCAAATCAAATAGATGTTTTTGACTTATGTGATGCTAAGCTGGGGGAGTAAGACATCACTGATCTAATCAAAGCGAGGATGAGATGTTTCATATCCTGTCGGATTGATGGGGATAAATGGTTAAGGGGGTGAGCAATTTTCTTGCTCTTTGTTTTTTGCGGATCTGTGGCATTTTTTAGATGATAGAACTAATGTCTCATTAGTTATCAGTCTTTTGATAAACTAAGTTACAAACTGTTTACTTGTAATGATTTGTGGGTTATTTGGTTAAACTGATATTGACATTTTAAATCTTGTGTTTAACCATCAAACGGTTGTTAGAAACAACAAATTCTGGTCTAGTGATTGTTCTTGACAGGTATACAAGCTTAAGAATCACATCAAGTCAAAAATGGGGAGATTGAAGCTGCTGCAAATCATGTGACAAGGCATTAAAAGAAACATGTGTGAAGCACGCGAGTGATTGAGATTCAAGTTAAAAGAATTCAAACAAAGGATAAGGCTTATCGAAGAGGATAAGACTTATCAAAGAAGATATGAGAAGATTTAGTTAGGTTTCAAAAATAAGGAAATAAACTAATGAGCCCTTCGACTATAAAAGAGATCTCAATTGTAATCTATGTTTCTTAGAACTTAGGAAATAAGTTTAAGAAAGCTTGTTGATTGTTGCGCTTTAGGTTATCGATTTTTAAAAATTGTTTTTGATTGATAGCTTTATTTGATTAAGTTCAATAGGATTGTTTTTTTTATAGAAAAGAAGTTCTAAATATAAAATGTATATCTTGGTTAAAGTTATTGTTGTAAACCAAATTTCATTTTTAAATCGGGAAAAATGCCATAAAAATTATTGATTTGCAAAAACTAACTAAACAAATCCTCGTACTTTAAAATGTCATTTTAAACATGGTCTTGTCGTTGACAGAGATACTTAAGGCCCATCGTTAATTGCACGTTAACAGAGTTAATTCTTCGTTAACAGAGACGTTAAGTTGAAACTACACCGTTTTAGATAATAGAAATCGGGAGTTAAAATTGTTTTCAAAATGCCATAAAAATCAATGACTTTCAAAAACTGACCAAACAAATCCTCGTATTTTAAAATGTCATTTTAAACATGATCGTGTCATTAACAAAGATACTTAAGGCCCATCATTAATATCATCGTTTCATATGAGTACTTACTTTCATCGGATTCAAGAATCATTGTTTACGCAATACGTGATTGAGACTCTCTCGGGACCTCCTCGAATTGAGATTCATATTCAAGAGGAGAAAGTAGCAAGCCATGTACAGTCGTTTGAGACGACTGCACGTAAGCTATCTCCTTTAGGTCCAAAGGTGGTTTCTTCTCCACCACAAGTGACAGTTGGAAGCGAAAGGTTGCAGAAGAGCCCAACAGGAATCTTGAAAAGTCTGAGGATCTTGAAAATTGAGTGGTAAGTGTTTGTTATCAACTCAAATCTCAAATATATCATCTCTATGACAACAACAATGCTGAAGTCTTAAATCTTTCTTTAGGTTAATGCCTTTAGAGAACGAAAAGCTCTAGCTTTAACTCTAAACCATATTAATCATCTCGCTTCTCATTCTCGGAATAGCTACAACAAAGTTTTTGTTTGTCATAAGCTCTCAGCTTCTTCTTGTGGTTTTTATCTTTGGTAACTCATGCAAAAACTTCTTTGAAGCTGTCATCTTTGTTTTCGTTATGCATCCATTTGATATCGGTGACAAGTGTGAAATATATGGTGTTCAGGTTTGCCCTTAAAACCCTGTTTGTGCAATTAACGATGGGCCTTAAGTATCTCCGTCAACGACAAGACCATGTTTAAAATGACCTATTAATATACGAGGATTTGTTTGGTCAGTTTTTGAAAGTCACTGATTTTTATGGCATTTTGAAAACAGTTTTAACTCCCGATTTCTATTTTCTAAAACAGTATAGTTTCAACTTAATGTCTCTGTTAACAGAGAAGTAACTCCGTTAACGTGCAATTAACGATAAACCTTAAATATCTCCGTCAACGACAAAACCATGTTTAAAATAACATTTTAAAATACGAGAATTTGTATGGTTAGTTTTTGCGAATCATTAATTTTTATGGTATTTTTTCCTTTTTAAATCCCACCTGTGGAATATTAAATTCCATGGGACCAGTAAAATGTATCATCGGGGTAGTTTTGAGAACAGGCATAAATAACGGGGGACGATACGAAAGAGAAAGTTGAAATGCTCTCAAAGCTTTATAGCGGAATTTAGATAACTCTATTAAATCGAATTCATTAAACAGCCTGAGGCCCGGTTCTTTTCGGACCAGTGTTCAACTTCTGACAATAAAAAAACAAATAACAACTAAACTGGTTTCCCACTCTCGGCGAAGAGAGAGAGAAAAATAGTTCAAACTTTTTTACAACTCGAAGAAGAAGAGCGCCACCAGAAAGTAAAGGTTCCTTCTTTCGAGGAGAGAACAAGCAAGCAAAATGGCGAGAGACTTCAACCTCCTATTCTCCATTTCTCTTCTGTTTCTGCTTTTGGGTTTGTCTCTGCTCATCATCTCTTTTGCTTTATCTAATATTCACTTCAGGAGCTGTCTGAGACTTTGTTCTGAATTAGAGCAGCAAAGCAACGTTCATTGTTTCATGTATCAATTCAAGTTTGATAGATTCCATTACCTTCTTCTAATATACTGTAGAGCAATGAGCTTCAAGGCATCTTCATAGAGCGAAATTTGAAACCCTCATATCAATTTTAGTCTCTCAAAGAAAATGCAGATCAGAAAAACCAATTAATTCTCTGTCTTCTTTTTTTCCCCCAAATTTTTGCAGACTGTTGCTCTGCCGGAAAAGTTGGAGTTTGTTACGGAAGAAGCGCCGACGATCTTCCGACACCGGGAAAAGTTGTTCAATTAATACAACAGCACAATATCAAATACGTTCGAATCTACGATTACAACTCCCAAGTCCTCAAAGCATTTGGAAATACAAGCATCGAGCTTATGATTGGAGTTCCAAACTCCGATCTTAAAGCTTTCGCACAGTTCCAATCAAATGTAGACACGTGGCTAAAGAATAGCGTCTTACCATACTATCCGACCACCAAAATCACTTACATAACTGTTGGAGCCGAATCTACTGATGATCTACACAACAATGCTTCATCGTTCGTTGTCCCCGCGATGCAGAATGTATTAACCGCTCTGAAAAAAGTCGGTTTGAGCAGAAGAATCAAGGTTTCGACAACCCTTTCCCTCGGGATTCTCTCTAGATCTTTCCCTCCTTCTGCTGGAGCATTTAACAGTAGTTACGCATACTTCTTGAGACCGATGCTTGAGTTCCTTGCAGAGAACAAATCTCCTTTCATGATTGATCTTTATCCGTACTATGCTTACAGAGATTCCCCGAGCAATGTATCTTTGGATTATGTGTTGTTTGAGTCTTCCTCTGAAGTGATTGATCCGAACACGGGTTTGCTATACAAGAACATGTTCGACGCACAAGTTGATGCTCTCTATTACGCTCTCACGGCCTTGAACTTCAGGACAATCAAGATTATGGTTACGGAGACTGGATGGCCAACCAAAGGTTCACCCAAGGAGAAGGGTGCTGCCTCGCCTGACAACGCAGAGACATACAATTCAAACATAATCCGCCATGTGGTTACCAATCAAGGCACACCTGCAAAGCCAGGAGATGCGATGAACGTTTATATATTTTCTTTGTTCAACGAAAATCGGAAACCGGGATTAGATTCAGAGAGAAACTGGGGATTGTTCTACCCTGACCAGACAAGCGTTTATCAGTTAGATTTCACGGGAAAGAGCAATGCTTTTCACTCAAATTCTAGTGGTACAAACTCGAGTGGGAGTAGTAAGAGCTGGTGCATTGCTTCTTCTAAAGCTTCAGAGAGAGATCTGAAAGGTGCTTTGGATTGGGCTTGTGGTCCTGGAAATGTTGATTGCACAGCTATTCAACCAAGCCAGCCTTGTTTTCAACCAGATACATTGGTTTCTCATGCTTCTTTTGTGTTCAATAGCTACTTCCAGCAGAACAGAGCAACAGACGTCGCTTGCAGCTTTGGAGGAGCTGGTGTTAAGGTTAACAAAGACCCTAGTAAGTAAACAAAATCTCCAGCTTTTGCCCTGCAACATTAAAAATCAACAGTTCTGGTTTAACCATAAGCTCATTCAATGTTGTTATAGGTTATGACAAATGCATATACATAACGACAGGCGGGTATGTCATAAAGAGAGTTATTTAAAATGTATAATCTGTTGAAAAACACGAACGTATTAGTGATTTGTTTTTATCTTCTACAGGAACAAAACTAAGACGACGAATGCGACAGCATTGACGTCCTCTTCTTCAACTTCAGGTGGAAACGAACTACCCAGATGGATTTTGAGACTCTTCCTCCTGATCTCATTGTTGTCTAGTTTACAAACTCTGAATTTATAGGCATTGTAACAATCCATAACATGTAAGAAATTGAGCTGTGCTGTTGTTTGGTCAGGAAACTGTGACCGTCTAAGATTTTATCTTTCTCTCTGCAGTCGATTTATTGTACAGACATTTATCTAAGAACTTGTCGTAAATCACTTGTGTCAGTAATCTTCTGATCTAAATATATTAATAAACAAAAAAAAAAAGAAGAAGAAAAGTCTGCATGAAATCTAAAGCAATGTTAGGTACCACATGGTCATTCCTTCATTAAATAATTCAACTCAAACGCCATACAGTTTTAGAATCATACAAACCGAATATCCATCATATGGTAGGTGAGTAAGTAATACACAACCATCAACCTTCAATACATAAATAGTTTCTCTCACAATACAAGTAGAAAACAACACGAGCAACAGGGATATAGCAGCGGCTCAGGTTTCAGAGGCCCGATTCAATCAGGTAATCACCAAGCCTCTCTACGACCATATTGCATTGTCCAGGAGTCATCGGTTCTTCATAGATACCAAAGACAAAGGCTTGGGTGGTCTTCTTGATGGTAACACCACCAGCACCCTACAATTGAAGCAAAAAGTAACGTTGGTTCATAAAAATAAGTTGCGGTGAATCAAAACCTCATAATAATCAGACAATCAAACAGTCTAGTTACCTTCTTTCCTCGAATGACAGCATTTGGTTCTCCTTGGATTACCATGTACTTTGTGCCACCGATGAATAATCCTGTTGGGGCAAGTGTTCCAGGGTCAGCAAAATCTTTGTTGATGCCCTCCACTTCCTCAGGCTTTAACTGAAACAACAACGCCACTAAAACGATAAGAGTAAAGCCGCAAAAGTAGGTAATCAGAAAGGAAACAAACACACAGACACAAATACCACTAAAAAACCAAAATCAAAACAATACTCAAACAAGACTGTATGGAAAGAGGAAAATGCTGAATAGGTGGTTCAATCTATTGATAGAGAAAAGCATGAGGAGTTCAGTCTAATAGATCCGAATCACAATTGGATTAGTAGAGACCACAATTACGGCGAAGAGATCGCGAAAACGTAAAAGCCAATTGAAAGGTATTAACAGAGATCCAAAAAAAAAGGCACAAAGTCTCGCCATTTCAAACACGCATAGCAAGGAAAAAAACCCTAACCTGAGGGAAATTGCTGCTCTGAGCCCAGACGCTACCGTCTTGGCCTAAAATTGCAGCGGCGGTGAGGTGGCTGCCTTCGACGTCGCACATCAAGTGATCATCGACGTAAGTCTGCCAGGACATCTTTTCTTCTTCCTCGGCTCTGTTTCTTCTGTAGTTTATTGGAATGTTCTGGACTCTGGAGATAGCGTCGAAACTACGAGTGTGTGTGGCAGTGGCCTATTTACGCAAACATATTTATATGTATATGTACTTTTTTAGTAAAAGTATTGACATGTGGACTTTCGTTGCTTTTGTAGAACCTCTATAAATCAATAAATTTGGAATTTTGAAAAACTATTAGTTTAGAAAGATATTAATTATCAATAAATTAATTTTATTATCAAATTTATTTAAAAAGATAAAATTGAAATTATTAAAATTAATTTTTTGAAAGTTATAAATTTTATAATTTTAAAACTACAATTTTAATTTTTTTCACCTGGAAATTACTGATACTATATACATATATGAATTTATGATTAATGAGCTCAACAGTTTATAATATTAGTAGAATAAAATTGATACATATTAAAATTTAAAAACCTAAAGAAATTTTGATTACTTTTTATGATCTACTATACTACAATATTATAGTTTGAAATAGAACATAGCAACTATTTTATAGAGTTAAATACTAGCAAAAAATTCATTTTTTTTAAAAATCATACATTAATATATCAAATTATATATATATATATATATATGATTATTTATTTATGATATTATTAGGGCTATATTTTGACATAGAGATCCCAAAATAATTATTATCTTATTAATTTATTAATATTGATCAAATGTTACACTGACTCGACTTGGGATCAAGTTTATTAATTTATATAGTATTAATTTATGGAGGTTCTACTATATATTAATAAAACAAAATTATCGGTCTTACTCCACCCAAAAAACTTTCATAGTTTATCTAAAGTATGAGTCTCTATTTTATTGTTCCCATAATAGATCATACTTTTCATTTAAACACACAATACAAATGTCTTGGTTTTGAGTTGGTTCAAAGTACAATCCTAAAACCCAACCGACACATTCCATCCAAAACCATAGGACACAAATTCATTATTTGTTGACCTGATTGTTATTTCTTCTTGTCGAAGAAGAAGAATCTGCGATTTCACGTTACCAAACCTAAATCAAGGAGAAATTTTCTCTTTCTGAGATCAAGAATGAGCAATAATACCAACACAACGACTCAGTTTTCGTGTATTCGAACATAAGGTAAGGTTGATGCTATTCCTCGTTGATATTGGTGCAGTGAAAAAGTTGAGCTCAAGCTCTTAAAATCCTAAAGCAATTCTTATCGTAGATTATTCAAGTGTTCATTTGCCGAACTAAGAGGGTAAGCTTAAATCATTACTCAAACATAATGATTTCGTATCTGTAATTTTCATTAACGTTGATAAGAATGATAAGTGAATTGAATGATGTTTTCAAATGGATGGATGAAGCAATAGTGATTGAAATTGATATTTTGGATTCGAAAATTCAGAGTCTTCATCAAGAGCTCGTTACTACATGGTCGAAAATTGAGAAGATGCAAAGAGAGTTCGAGAAAGGAAAATTAGAAAGAGTTGAAACAGTTTTATTGGATGGTACGACTTGGTTTAAGAAGATGGTTGGTCTCTTGATTGTAGGATTTGTAGTTGGGTGTATTAGTCTGAAGATTATAGCTTGAAAGAAGCTTCAATGTCTATGGTACTTGGTTTTATTTATAGTAGTCTCTTCTGATGTTCAAGAAATAATGGTTTAATGACTTTTTTGATGTATGAAACACACTTCGATGTATTGATTTTGATGTTGAAACAAAGTTCCATGTATGAAATAAGCTTCAATGTATTGCTATTGATGTTCAAATTATCTTCAATGTCTCTTTTGATGTTCATTGTCTGCATTTGCCAATAATTACAAGAGACAAATCTTATAGCTTATTATCTTATTTTAGATATGAAATTACTTTAATGGGAATGAAGTCATAACACCTAAAAGAGACAACTTTAACAAATAGCCATTGACAACAATGATTGATATTACATTGTAAACTAAAAGGATTGTTTACATTGTGTCAGAAAAATCGAGAAGATGACAGAAAGAAATACAATGGCCAACCCAAAAGCTTACAATTACATGGATCTCATGTCTCATATAAACCGAGTAAAACAACAAAACAACAAAGTCAAGTTCCTAAAACAGACAAGAAGACAACAACATATTAGTTCTTGAGATGGTTCCTAAAACAGACTTCAATCCACATCATGTAATGAGGCTTGAGTGGACTCCACTTGAAATGGTTTGCCTTGACTGGACTCTACCACAATTATCTGTCTTTGGCTAATACAGCTTGCGATGACTTCAAAAACAACAAAACGGAGAAAATTATTTGGGTAATTGCAAAAGTCAATGAGATTGACAAACAATGGGAAAGAAAACATACCTTATGAAACCTTGAATTGTAGTTAGGTTCACCATAGACACTGCAATGCATTATCATTTTGAGGATGTGTTTCTTCTTTGTTGGAGACTCGTTGACTCATTTCTTCTTTGTATTTTTCTTTGGATGACCCGACATTGAATGTATAGATGGCTGATAGCGTACACATGCTCATACGGGATATCACAAACGTCAAACTTTGTGTGTGAGCATGTTTTTGCATCAAAATTCACTCTATAAGAACAGCTTGACCTTACCACCTCATACATGCCATTTGTACTTCAAAGTACTAGTGCAACCATCATCAATGTCAAGTTCTTTGCCAAAAAGTCCTCCACATGCGGTGTGCAAAGACCACTGTGATTTTTACAGATTTTAATAAAACATCATTTCCGTAGATAATGTAAATCATGTTGTTATAAGTTTATGTAAGTATTATTCTTTTCATTTTTGTAGTAACACATATTTTTCGTCTATAAAAAGATAGATAAAAGAAAACTTGTGGATCTTTTGCCTCATTATATGGTTTTTTCTTCTTCTTTGTGAATCCTTTCGATAATTAGACCACTATGAACGTGATTTTTTTCAAACTTTTGTCACTATTAGTAGCTTCAATAGATGTGGAGAATTCTCTTACTAAGAAGTCGTGACTTCTCATCTTCTCTGACACCTAATTTGGTAAATATTTGATAGACTAAAACACTAATAGGGAGAAGAAATGAACTTGTGGCTCGAGTAGGGTCAAAACCATTCCCATTTTGGGCAGAACGAAAGTTTCGTAAGGGGACTGGAGCAGGCTACCACGAGTATGGCATTTTGCGCTAAATATGGCGGTGATTCCTTGAAGAAACTTGAAACCAAGAGGCTTCTATGAAATCAAATTTTCATGGAATATTTTACGGATTAAACTGATAACACTCATTGTAGAAAACAAGAATTGAGAGAGTAGATAAAAGAAAAATGAAAATCTGGGATCTGAAGAATAAGTAAGTATGAAGAGTGAGAAAAATCCAAAGAATTTGGGGTTAGGATTAGATCAATTAGCATCTGAAGTTGATCAGTATCGGAAGAGAAGATAACCAAAAAAAGAAAATAATTGGAATGAAAAAATCCTAATTCTTGGAAAATTGAGCAATGGAATTTAAAATGGACTTGGAAGCTGAACTGTTTGAATCATGGTTCAATTTGTGATATTTATTAAAGACATCTTTGTGTTTTTCTTGTCAACTCAATCACTAATAAACTCCTATTTTTTTTAATTTCAGTTGCTGGAACCGAATTTTAGATTCTTGAACCATTAGCTGGAGCACATAAGTATGTCTCTATCCTAAAACGAGTTAGGTAACATATCTTGTTTTTTTCTTTGTCAACCAGCTTAAGCTATTCCATTCCATTAGATAAATATTTTTGAATTACAATAGCATAATAAAAACATTGGCCAACAAGGCAAAACACATGAAAAGTAAAAAATACCACGCGGAGACAACCTCAAACGCGCTGGAAAAGATGGATAGAGTGTGGAAGTACCGACTCATGGCTTGAGATAAACTGGAGATCTTCTTAGTTCTTTTGCCACTGCAAACATGTGAACAATTGAGGGGTTCTTTAAACTCAATGATCTTGAGTTTTGCATATAATTCTCCACAATAGAGAAGCTTTGGATAACATAAGTCTCTCAAATGAGAACAACACTAAAACTAAACTCATACTAAGAAGAATTAGTCTAAAATAAGGTTCGAAACCTAAATGATATCTAAACAAAATCTGCCTAAAACCCAAACTAGCAACTTTGTCCTCAAGAATTACATTATATGAGTCAAACATAAATAATGAATTTTGAAATTGTAACCATTGAAGAACCCAACTACACGACCCATTAATATATTTAAGATTAGTCTTTCTAAAACACATGTGATGATGGTCAAGGCTCAAAACAATAAGTTAAGAAAGAAAACAAATCTAAAATACTTTGTATTAAATATGATCCAGTGACCTGGTCCAACTAATAATATGGTCCACAAAGGTCCAATAAGGGAAAAGAGGCAATAGCAGTTCGTTCTAGCATTTAGAACCCCAGCAAGATACACATGTCTTGTTTAATCATCAAAATGTCATACTATTTCATTTTTCTTTGTGTTTTAATTTTACTCTTCTTAATGAAATTCAGATTAATTCTCATATATACTTCAAACAAAATCTCATTTACATTTATGTAATTTTATATTCTCAACTTTTTAGTGACATTGTGATATTCCAATTTTGGCATTAGGCTTATATTATAAAAAGATTAGTGATATTGTGATATTCCATGTTAAATCGATATGAATTCCAACTCAAGGAGAACCCTTCATTATTATGTCTAGTGATGGAACAAAGATACTTAAATATTCTAACAATTAAAGCATAAAAATATTCCAAACAAGCGACATGATCTTCTCCCTTCACCACTCCCTTTCCTTTTTCTTTTTTCGGAAAGATCACCCTTTTCATCTCGACGTCTCTTGCTCCGAAATGGTTTGTAACGTTATGGTTGATTCAAGAGAAATCTTCACATCCACTTGTATTCCGCCTTGCAAATATTAATTTCGACTTTAGCAGTCTATGGACTATAGGCCAACATCAAATTGTATCCATCATCTAATAACTCATTAATAGTTCGGAATAAATATGCGTTACCAGAGATTATAAGGATATTCGTAAGAGAGTGTTTTTCTCTTTTTCAATTGGTTATTTGCTGAATGATAAGGCGTCGTCAATATCTTTTTTTCCTACAAACAGAAATAAAAACAAAATCTCAAATTAGTACAATTATGTTTTAGCAAAAAAACAATACTACACTTACAATCTTTACAATCGTGAAACTTAATGTGACTATTTGGATAAAGCTAGGACTGCAAATGTTCGGCGGTGAGGACTAGGAATTTTTTTGTGAGTGGTGTTCGAGACAATGACGGTGATGCTCAACTCTCTGATGTAACTAGCATTGACCATGGTCGTGCAGAGAATATCGTATACATCTATCGGGAGAATTCTGTTTGGGAAGACACAAATTTTTTTATTAAAAGCAAAGACATGGTCATTTTACAGAAATTTTATTACAAAGATGATCACAAGACAAATTAAGAGAAGAAAAAAACAAAGTTAAGAGAAGATTTTGGAACTCAACGAGAATCCTTAATCATTATATCTAGTGATGGAACAAAGATACTTAAACGACCTAACAAAGAGAGCACAAAAATATTCCAAACAAGCGACTTGATCTTCTCCCATCATCACTCCCTTTCCTTTTTCCTTTTCTGGAAGGATCATCCTTTTCATCTCGACGTCTCTTGCTTCTGAATGGTTTGCAATGTTGCGATTGATTCAAGAGAATTCTTCACATCCACTTGGATTTCTCCTTGCAAATCTTCATTTTAACTTTAGTACCCTCCGGACGATAGGACAACATCAGATTGTAACCATCACCTAATAACTCGTTAATAGTTTGGAGAAAATTTGAGATTAATAGGATGTTGACAAGAAAGTGATTTTCTCTTCTCCAATTGTTTATTTGCTAAATGATCATGACGTCAGCAATATCTTTTTTCCTAGAAACAGAAATAACAACAAAATTTCAAATTAGTACAATTACGTTTTAGCAAATAAAATAATATTACATTTACAATATTTGCAATCGTGAAACTTGATGTGACTATTTGATTAAGCTAGGGCTGCTAATGTTCAGCAGCGAAGACTAAGTATCTTCGTGAGTGGCTTTCAAGAAAATGGTGGTGATGCTCAATTCTCCGAGGTAACAACATTGACCATGGTCGTATAAATAATCTTGTACACATCCATTGAAAGTGAAGATAATAGTCATTTCACAGAAATTTTATTACACGGATGATCACAAGAAAAAATTAGAGAAGAAAAAAAACAAAGTTAAAAGAAGATTTTGGAACTTAAGGAGAATCCTTAATCATTATGTCTAGTGATTAAACAAAAATACTTAAACGATTAAACAACCAAAGCACGAAAATATTCCAAACAAGCAACTTGATATTCTCCCTTCACCTCTCCCTTTCCGTTTTCTTTTTCCAACATCAAGTTGTATCCATCACCTAATAACTAGTTAAAAGTTTGGAGAAAGTCTCCTTTACCGGAGATTGATAGGATATTGGCAGGAGGGTGGTTTTTTTTCTCTCCAATTGGTTATTTGCTGAATGATCTTAGCGTCAGCAATATCCTTTTTCCTAGAAACTAAAATTAAAACAAAATATCAAATTAGTACAATTATGTTTTAGCAAAAAATCAATACTACACTTACAATCTTCACAATCATGAAACTTGATGTGACTATTGTGCGGCGAGGACTAGGAATTTCTTTGTGAGTAGCATTCAAGGCAGCGATAATGATGCTCAATTCAAGGTAATCGGCGTTGACCATGGTTGTGCGGATAATTTTGTACACATCCCTTGGGAGAATTTTGTTTCGAAAGAGAAAATAAATTTTATTAAAAGCAAAGATCATAGTCATTTCACAGAAATTTTATTACAAAGAAGATCACAAGACAAATTAAGAGAAGAAAACAAACAAAGTTAAGAGAAGATTTTGTAACTCAATGAGAATCTTCTCCATTCACCTCTCATTTTCCATTTTTTCTTTTCCGGAAATCATCCTTGTTATCTCGACGTCTCTTGCTTCCGAAAAGCTTCCAACATGGTGATGGATTCAAGAGAAATATTTACATCCACTTGTGTTTCGCCTTGCAAATCTTCATTTCAACTCTAGTAACCTCTGGAATGTAGGTCAACATCAAGTTGTGTCCATGACCTAATAACTGATTAATAGTTAAGAGAAAATCTGCGTCACTGAAGATTAATAGGATGTTGGAAGGAGGGTGATTTTCTCTTCTCCAATTGGTTATTTGCTTAATGATTCTAGCATCAACAATATCTTTTTTCCTAGGAACTAAAACAAAAACAAAATATCAAATTAGCACAATTATGTTTTAGCAAAAAAAAACAGTACTACACTTACAATCTTCACAATCGTAAAACTTGATGTGATTATTGTTGAATTAGGGCTACAAATGTTCGGTGGCAAGCACTAGGAATTTTTTCGTGAGTGGCGTTCGAGGCAACGACAGTGATGCTCAATCCTACGAGGTAACTAGCATTGACCATCTTCGTATGGATAATCTCGTAGTTATTTTATTAAAAGAAAATATCATAGTTACTTAACAAAAATTTTATTACAAAGAAGATCACAAGACAAATTAAGAGAAGAAAAAGACAAAGTTAAGAGAACGCAAGGAGAATCCTTAATTGTTATGTCTAGTGATGGAACAAAGATACTTCAATGATTTAACAACCAAAGCACGAAAATTTTCCAAACAAGCGACTTGATCTTCTCCTTTAAGCTCTACTTTTCTATTTTTCTATTCTAGAAGGACCACAATGCATGTTGCTTTCGAATGACTTACAAAATCATGGCGGATTCACAAGAAATATCTATATCCACTTTGATTTTGCCTTTTAAATCTTCATTTTGACACTTCCACCTTCTGGATGGTAAGCCAATATCAAGTTGTACCCATAACCTATAAAAAAGGTTAATAATTGAGATAAAATCTGTGTGACCATAGATTAATAGGATGTTGGCAGGATGGTAATTTTCTCTTCTCTAAGTGATTATTTGCTGAATAATCCTAGCATCAGTGATATCTTTTTTTTGTTAGGAACCCAAACGAAAACAAAATTTCAAATCAGTACAATTACATTTTAGCAAAAAAAAGCCAATACTACACTTACAATCTGCACAATCATGAAACTCGAAGTGACTATTTGGTTGACCAAGAGCTGCAAATGTTTGGCGGCAAGGACTAGCAATTACTTCTCGAATGGCATTCGAGACAACGACAATAATGCTCAATTCTCTGAGGCAATTGACATTGGCTATGGTCGTGCAGATAATCTTGTACACATCTATCAGGAGAATTCTGTTTAGGAAGAAACAAGAAATTTTTTTACAAGGAAAGATCATAACCATTTCACAAAAGTTTTATTACAAAGAAGATCACAAAACAAATTAAAAGAAGAAAAAATAAAAAGTTCATAGAAGATTTTGGAACTCAAGGAAAATCCTTAATTGTTATGTCTAGTGATGGAACAAAGATACTTAAACGATTTAACAATCAAAGCACAAAAATATTCTAAACAAGCGACTTGAACTTCTCTCTTCACCACTCCCTTTCCTTTTTCAGTTTCCAAAAGGATCATCCTTGTCATCTCGACGTCTCTTGCTTTTGAACGGCTTGCAACATCTTGGTGGATTCAAGAGAAATTTCCACATCCACTTGGATTTTTCCTTGCAAATTTTCATTTAAACTCTAGTCGGTTCTGGATGGTAGGCCAACGTAGAGTTGTATCCATCACCTATTAACTAGTTAATAGTTGAGAGAAAGTCTATGTCACCGTAGATTGATAGGATATTGGCAGGAGGATGGTTTTATTTTCTCCAATTAGTTATTTGTTGAATGATCCTAGCATCGGCAATATTTGTTTTCCTAGAACTGAAAAAATCACAAATTAATACATTACATTTTAGCAAAAAAAAACAATACTACACTTGCAATCTTCACAATTGTGAAATTCAATGTGATTATTCGGAGGCGAGGACTAGGAATTTTGTCGTGAGTGGCATTCGAGGCAGCGACAGTGATGCTTAATTCTTCGAGGTTACCGACATTGACCATGTTCTTGTGGATAATTACGTACATATCTGTTAGGAGAATTCTATTTAGGAAGAGACAAATTTTTTTTATTAAAAGCAAAGATCATAGTCACTTCACATCAATTTTATTACAAAGAAGATCACAAGAAAAATTAAGAGAGGAAAAAAACAAAGTTAAGAGAAGATTTTGGAACTCAAGGAGAATCCCTAATCGTTATGTCTAGTGATGGAACAAAGATACTTAAACAATTTAACAACCAAAGAAAAACAAATATCCCAAACAAGTGACTTGATTTTCTCCCTTCACCTCTCCCTTTCCTTTTTCCTTTTCTGGAAGGATTATCCTTTTCATCTCGACGCATCTTACTTCCAAACGGCTTGCAATGTCATGGTAGATTTTAAAGAAATCTCCACATCCACTTGGATTTCAACATGCAAATCTTCATTTCAACTATAGTATCCTCTGGACAGTAGGCCAACATCAAGTTGTATCCATCACCTAAAAACAGGTTAATAGTTAGGAAAAAATCTGTGACACTAGAGATTAATAGGATGTTGGTAAGAAGGTGATTTTTTCTTCTCTAATTGGTTATTTGCTGAATGATCCTAGCATCAACAATATCTTTTTTCCTATGAACTAAAACAAAAATAAAATCTCAAATTTAGTGTTGAATTAAAAATTTGTTAACAAAATTATCTCGAATTAAACAGAGACTCATAATTTAGGTATATCTATAGTTATATTAAAGTTGGTATATTTATGTGGAACTCGGTAGTTGATGAATACTACAGTCTATGATTTCCTTCAAATGAATTAATATTCATTGCAACCTCCGACGTTGTCTAAGTTAAATGCGAAAGATTCGCTGGTCATAGCTCAACTCTTCTTTCAAATACTTTCTCTATTTTCTTTTTTGCTTTGGTGAAAATTTATGATTTTGAAAATTTGATTTAGTTTGGTTCTTGAAAAATTGTTATCAGTTTTATATTTATTTTATTAAGATTGAGGCCCTTCTGATCGACAAATTATTATTTTTGTTTAAGATTGACAATTGTTTTATTTTCGTTTCACTGAGGGTTAACCACTAAAAATTTGTTGTGGATTTGCTTCTAAAATCTCCTGTATCTCTAGTAAATTATAGTATTTTAATAGGATACACAAAATACTGATCAATGATTATAGAACATAATTCATTTTGAAACAAACAACATTTCTTTTTCATCAAAATATACTTTTATTTCACGTAATAAGTATACAAAATCAGCAATTGTATTGCATGTGACATCTTTTACAAAATTTGCACTTAAACTATATTGCAACACAAATCAGTGTTTTAGAAAATATGCTCTGTTACCCATCAATCGAGGGCCCTCACACAGTCTCTGATTCTGATGCGAGAGGAGCTTTGGTTCATCGGCGTCGCACTCTTCCGATTTCACTCACATTATGCTTGCTCTATCCTCCCCTTTTTCATGCTTTTCGGCTTGTGATGTACTCATGTTTTAAACTTAACAACCTACTGCAAGTACACAGCAAATCAGTGTAATATTTTGGGATCGAATCCATGAGAACCAAAGATTGCACTATCGATTGCTTAATTCTAATTCAAGCTAAATCAAAATTATGTAAGAGTAATTAGAACTAACAACTTCAGACAAATAAATGATGTAAAATTTGATATTAAAAACATTAGGCATCGAGAATTCATCACTAAATAGGAAATCAAATCAAGAAATTATTCAGGTCATATATTCAACCACTTCTCGGCTCAGACATAAATCTATAGCAAACCCACTAACGTGGTGTCAACTACTATGTCTAACAATCTAGAATCCTATACTGTCGTTTGGTCCTAGAGAAGTAAATATGCATTAACGAATTGGTCTTATATGTCAAGTACTAGCCTTAACATCAGCTTTTGTTGGTTAAGGACTAGTTGCTCATATAAGCTAGTTCAGGCAGCTAACAAGCTTTTGGAGAATTAAACAACATAAGATCATAGACTAGGTGATCAAGCTAATCTAAGCATTATACGCAGTCTTAGATGGAGAACACACAAGATTCGAACCCTATTTATTCCTAATTCATGATTTCTGATTCCCTAGAAAACCCTAAACCTGATAAGAGAACTACTCAGAAATGATCAAAGTAAGCATAGCAATAGATGAAGAAGAAAACATATTAGATTGCAAAAATAAATAAGGATTTCAAAAACTTCTCAAGTTTGAGGATGGATTCTTCTCCCCAGCCTACAAGATTTATCTACTGTAATAATGTGCTTCGAATATGATCTAAAATTCTGAAACCTAATTGTATAAGTTTAAAAACCCATTGGTACAAAATAAGGAAAACTAGAATTTTTCTTCGTAGCCTCGAGGATTGGTTTATCCAAGTGTGGATCGATCGATCTGAATTCTGAAAGGTTGATCTCAGTGGCAACTGGTTGATCTCCAAGTCTGGTGCAAATCACTCAGAAAGCTGGATCGGTTGATCCTAAGACGCAAGGTCGATCCTCAGGTCAGGTGCATATTCTAGTGGCGAGAAGACCGATCGATCAAATGGGACTGATTGATCTTCAGCTCCGGTGCAATTTATGATGCTGAAAGAGATTGATCAATCCAGATGTAGATCGATCGATCTTGATACCTTGTAAACATGACATAATTTCTCTAAGTCGCTCCAATTAGTGTTTTGAGTGCATAATCCAAATTTAACCTGTTTTGTACCTGCAAAGACTCTAAAAAACTAACAAAGACTCTAAAAACATGCGAACTAATGAGTTAAAAACCAATAAATATGAGAAACATCAATTTCCCCAGACTTAACTTCTTGCTTGTCCTTAAGCAAAGAAACAAAAAACCGAAAAGAAAAGTGCAATAAAAGAAACTCATTTGTCATAAGAATATTGCAAGTCAATTTCTTTGGTAAACCACATGAAACTTACCTGACAGAACCAATACCACCTGGTACTTCCCCTAAACTTAGAAACTGTCCCAATTGAACTCCACAATCCTAAATAAGTGATCCGAATGCACCATACTGGCTTCTTAAGATCTCTTGGTGTGGTATCATCGAGGGAATATCGACCAAAGGATACACGGGTTTCTCTCTCGATATCAGAACTACCTTCTATATGGTTCTTTTCCTCTCATCTCATTTTAATTCCAACCAATTTTGCCCTACTTACCTAGGGTATCATTGTATTTTTTATTGATTGGTTCTTTAGCAACTCAAAGGATGTAAGCAAGAGTAGCTTCATTGAAGTTCTTCTCAGTTTACTAACAATACTTAAGCAAAGGGTAGCTTCATCAAAATTTACCTCGGCCTATCAATATAACTCAAGCAAGAGCAGTGTCATTGAAGAACTTTTTCCCTCAACTTACCAACGGTGCACACAACTTTGTTATATAGTTACTTCAGATTAAGCATAAATACTTGAAATGATTGAGAGGGGGGGGGGGGAAACCATACTTGCAAGGAAATTCCATCACTGAACTGAAAAGAGAAACCAATCTGAAGCCTACCAACCCCTTAACAAGAAAACTAAGTTAGGTTATGTGTGAAACCGACATTAGATTCTTTGAATACTCAAAACAATATGGGCAATGTTGATAAGTTGTGAAGTTTCTGGGTTTTCTAATAGTCAATCAATCCCTGTCAAGATTGAAAAATGGTACTTAGTTCATGATAATGCAATAAACCTCGAAAATCATAGTTCCTACAAGCAGTTTTTAAACTCAAAAATGCAAGAAAAATATGAAAAATGTCTAAAAATGCAAACAAAAGAAAGAAAATAGCGTTAGTCACAGCAAGTGTCCTCTTCCACACTTACTTCATACCATCCTGGTGTGAGAATAAGCCTAAAGTAAGCACAACATACGCAGAAAAATAAGATAGAAAAGTACAAAAATAAAACAAAAAATAAAAAGAAAAGGGTGAGAAAAACGGTCAAACTCTGATCTACTATGGACTGCGGCTCTCTCAATCTCCTGGAGCTCTGCAACGCCAAGGTAGGTGATGATCCAAAGTCTGCTCGTCCTCCTCCTCGTCTGCTCGTCCTCATCCTCGTCTGCTCGTCCTCCTCCTCGTCTAATGCGGCAGTAAGCCCGTGTATAGCAACATCGTCCTCGCGTCCGTAGCTCTCATGCTCATCTCATCTCTGCTCCCTGAAGGCTCGCCTAAGCAAGAAGGCATTGGCATTTTGATCTTCCTCAGTGCATCCCCAATGCGTATCATCATCAAGTGCTTCATCACCTCTGTATCATACACCAATGCATGTGCTTACTGTCAGTAAAATCATAAGAGAAAAGAGGGATACTTTATTCTCCAGTATACTCTGGAATGATATGCTCCATCGTAGACTCTACAGTGGCGTGTGTCGAGCGGCTGCTAAGAAGCTTGAGGCGGTGAGTCTGGCATATCCTCATATCAGTGAGAAGAAGTATGACGAGTAGGAAAAAGAGGCTCGATCTCAGTAAGCTCTAGATGAGTGAGCTATGGCTCGAACGTCACATTTGAGTGACTAGTGACCAAAGTGATCTCTCGATCTGGTAGCTTGCACCAATAAGGTTGCCAATCTTGTGCATAGTACCTCCTCTTGGTCTTTTTTGTCAGATACATGCAATTGGTCATGAAATTATCATCCATAAAGTTGATCTTGTCGACTCTAGCTGTGCTTCTAAGGTCCACACGGTGATGCATGAAAATCAGAGTCATGAGACTACCTATCATCTCTATCAGTGAGTCATGAGGCGATCCCCTGAAATATCTCCTTGTGAGCAGCTTGGCGAACATATATCCCTAGTTGATGTCGGGGTTCAGCTGGGACGGAGAAGTAGCATCACCATAAAGATCAGGCGTAACGGGGTGATCACATAGTGCAAAAGCGCAAGCTCTGACTTGGTAACTACTGCAGACTCCTCTTTCCAAAACATAGTCGACCCAATGATCTTGGCTAATATATGAATAACAGGGTTCCTGATGTGATTAAGCTTTGCTTCGCATCCCTTGTATCCATCGTCAGCCAAAATATGCCTAAGAATCGAATTAGGTGGACTATATGGTGAAGGTAAAAGCCCTCAGCATGCCGGCAAAACCCGTAGAGAATGTAGAGCTGCTCTATACTTATCTTGTAGAGTGCACCGCTTAAGAGAAAGGTAATAGTAGCCGCATAGACCGGACTATGACAATCTGCAGTCTCGTACACCTTATAGAAGGCCAAGAACTGATGAGAAAGCTTTAGATACAGCTGATAACTGTGATATACAAATATCCCAACTGAGCCTAGCCAACATCCTATTTACATTATCTAAGAACCCAAACTTGTACAGTCTGTTGGTGCACAGAAAATTGGTTGGAACAATCTGGTCCCTCAAGAGGTGGTCATAGAAGACACTATGAAAGTGCTTCCAACTGCATCCTCTTGCTTATACTCAGAATCGGACTTGATAAGCGATGGGTCCATAACATGTCTCTTGTGGCTCAGAAATGGTACTCCATCAGGGTGAGGTCATGGCTCATTAGACCTTTGTTTAATTGCAATTAGAGTCAGTCTAGAATCAGAGGATTGGCCAGTCTTGAGCCTCTGGGAGATGGATCATCTAATCTTATAAGAGGGTCATTTCTCTCCTATGCGAGCCATTGCCCGAAAAGAAGATACACAAGTAGAAACAAAGACATGAATTCGATGATCAAGACATGAAAATTCGAAAATTCTGATAATAATTTGAGATTGTCATGTAATCAGTCAACTGAATCAAATCGTTAACACATGTGAACATCTCGCAATGCATCTAGCAAATCAACTTGATCTCAATTTCAAATCAAAAGTTCCAAAATCTTCCACAAAATCTCCTTCAAACTAAAATCTGAAATCTACACAATTTTCCAGAAATTTGGGCTATCTAAACTCTAAATCATCACATAACATCATCAGTAGATAGTTTGTGCCTAAATAATCTAGAGCAAATCGAAATTCATCAAAACCCAAGAACATCCTTTAATTTCGCAGAATGAAAAGTAGAGATAGAAACTCATACCTTTTCAGATCGAGATTAAAACCAGGATAATATGAAAGAGGAAGAAATTTCAAGTGCATAGGCTCAAGAATCGTCAAAAACCGTTAAGAACTGAGAAAGTTTTAGAGGTTTGAAGTTTTGAGAGAAATCCTCCCTAATATCGCCCAAGAGGGTTTGAAATCTCAAAATCTGATGGTTTTGATCCAAAGTTGAGTATTATTTTTTTTGAAAGTGTTTCCCGGTTCAATTTAAGTGAATTGAACCAATTTTCGAAAATAGAAGAATTACCTGGTCTGTGGATCGATCGATTTCAGTGAGGATTGATTGATCGGAATTTGCTCTTTGCAATCATGTTCGTCGAATCAATCAATTTTTTGTAGTGTGATCGACCTACAAGTCTAGCACAAAGTCTCATTGGAAGCCAGATCGACCGATGGCAGGTGCTGAGGTCGATCTACAGATCGAGCGCCTCTCTTAACTCTCTTGTGGATTGATCTATCGTCTATCTCATGGTCGATCTTTAGATCGAGCGTAGTTCCAGTATCTCAGTGGATCGACCAATCACAGTATTAAGGTCGACATCACATTGTGCGCAAGCCTGAATTCTTTTGTTGATCGACCAATTTCTTGTTGGATGGATCGATCTTAGTTGGCCGAACAAATATCTTACCTGAAACAAACAAAACCAAAAGGAAGATAAACTCAAAACAGAAAAATGAAAAAACTAAATGGTACCTACTAGTGGGTTGTCTCCCACTCAATGCTTTTTTAAAGTCATTTAGCTTGACTCGAGTGCCCTGTAAATGGCAAATGGTCTCTTAGAAGGTGTTGTTCCTCCCTTAGTCAAGCGATCATCCAAGATGAACTGCTTTAAGTGTGGATCCTTACTGTGAAACTCAGTTCGTGTAGTGTCCAGCAACACTGCAGTACCATCGGGTTGCACCTCCTTCATAGTGAAGGGTCCCAGACTTCCTATTCCAACCTTATCTGCAAAAACCTTAAGATAAAAGTTGTGCAGCAAAAGTTTAGAATGAACATGAAACTTATGGTCAAGGATACGTGCGTCTTGACGATTTAAGTATGGAGTATCATGACAATCCACTAAATCCTCTGCAAACTCATGACGAATGCACTCCTCTTGGTCTAACTCGCAACCAAGCAACTCATCAAAAACCGCTGAAGTCCAACTCACTGCTTCATACCTTGAAGCACCCTTAACTGATCTGATCATTCCACACCAACTGCCACTTGGTGTCAAAATTGGGTAGGAGATCCCTTTGTCAAAATTCTCCAAGACGACACTCTTGGTGGGGAAATTGATCTGAGCCCTAATAGTGTTCAGAAAAGGCCTTCCGAAGAGTATGAGAACTGCTCCACCTCGTGCCATCTCAAGCACAATAAAATCTGTCTGAATTTTACAGTTTTCAATCAAAATTGGATAATCTACCAACCTTCCACATGGGCACTTAGAAGAGGAATCTCCAAAAGAAATGGATGCATTATGGTCTTGCATAAGCTTGATCCCTAGCTTCTTCATCGTCTCTAAAGAGATCACATTCACTCTTGCTCCAGAATCTCAAAGAGCATCATCAAACTTCAGCTTCCCAAGAGGACAAGGAATCGTAAACTCACCTTAATCATCCAATTTAGTGATTTGTCTTGGGAAAGGGATTGGAGGCTTATACTTCTCACCCTCAGTAGATGTGTGCTTCCTGATGCTATCATCCGAATCAACCTTAACCACAAAGCACGATTCTTTGGGATTCATTTCAACCTTTCCTGGAAGAGCTCCCTGAGGCCTTTAAATTCCCTCTACAGTCTAAATTACCTGAGTGTCTAGCTTCTTTAAGTATGCAGACACTAAATCAAACTTATTGTTGAGGTCATTGTACATGCCATCAATCTTAGCATTAAGCTCTCTAGTAGTCTTCAGCTTCTCTTGAGAAAGCTGTTGGATCAAAGCTTTGATCTTGTTATTGGAAGTACCTGATGAGCTTGTTGGAGCTTGTTGAAATTGAGGTGCTATTTGGTGAAAGGGTTTGAACAGTTTATACAGTTCTAATTTCCTGAATTTTGCGCATAGGATCTTTGGTTGTTCCACCTTTGACCTTGGCTTTGCGTAAACTGTTTTCCCTTAAAAGATGATCCTTGAGGCATCACTAGAGCTGGAAAAACTAAGTCCTGAGGATTCTCAACAATGGTGCTCATGTAAGATAAGTAAAACTAATTCAGCCCCTTGTTTTGCCAGTTCACATAGTCGACCTCTCTCTGTTCCTCAGGCATGTCTGAATTCTCCTGCACATAAGCAAACTCTCAAATATCATTGCACTGTTGTACTTCCTTCTTGTTGGAATGGCTTGCTTTGATAACCAAATTAAGCTTCTCAGTAAGTTTTTTGATCTTCTGAGTCTCCACACGGTTGACTCTTCGGCTTCGATCATACTGTGGACAGTGATTACTAGAACTAGCAGCTAGATTCTTAATAAGGGTAAAAGCTTCATCCCTTGTGTTAGTCATGAAATCTCCATTGCTTGCTGCATTCAGAGAGTTCTTGTAATCCCACTCGATACCACCATAAAAGGTGCTCAAAAGCTGCTTGTCAGTGTATCCATGGTGTGGAGAATCTCGCTGATTCTCTATAAACCATTCCCAAGCTTCACTGAAGAACTCACCAAAACGTTGCTGAAAAGCTGTGATCTTGTTTATCAATGCGGCGATCTTGGACATGGTATAGAATTGGTCTAGAAAAGCAGCTCTGACCGCTTACCATGTTGTGAAAGATCCTGGAGGTAGAGACCTCAACAATCTAGATGTCTTGTCTGGAAGTAAGTGGTGAAATAGCTTACACTTCACATAGTCCACATCCCTTTGAGTTTGTCATGCTGCACATTTCTTCAAAATTCTCGATGCGATCCATCAGACTCTCTCCTGGTAAACCGTTGAAGACATACTACTTGACCAATCCAATCAGCTGAGGCTTGATATCATAGTATTGCCTCTAAATCAGTGGAGGGCGAATGGCTGATCTCTTCTGGTAGTACTAATGCGGTGTGTCCAGATCACCTATAGCTCAACGCTAAGGCTGCTCATGTAGCTGCCTAAGCTGAGCGATTTTGCTTTGCAGTTGCTGTAGTGTAGCTGCTTCATCTTGAACTTGTTGGTTCGTTTATTGAGTAATCGTATCTGTAGGAAGTTGACTCTTTGCTTTAGCCCTTCTTTTCTCATGCTCAACTCAAGCGAGTGTCTCATTATCAAATTCAGAAAGTTTTCAGAGCCTTGGCTTCTTCTGACCATAAACTTGAAACACAAAGAAAAAGAAACAAAAATGAAAACGTAAGTGAAAAGACTTAGATTAGAACTCGAATCTCAATCAAAAGGCAACCAATTGGTCCCCGGCAATGGCGCCAAAAACTTGATGTACTCAGGTTTTAACCCTAACAACCTACTGCAAGTGCACAATAAATCAGTGTAGTATTTAGGGATCAAATCCACGAGAACCAAAGATTACACTATCGATTACTTAATTCTAATTTAAGCTAAATCAAAACTATGTAAGAGTGATTGTAAACTAATAACTTAAGAAAAATAAATGATGTAAAATTCGATATTAAAAACATCGGAATTCATCAGAAAATAGAAAATCAAATCAAGAAACTATTTAGGGCATACATTCAACCAATTCTCGACTCTGACATAAGTCTATAGCAAACCCACTATCATGGTGTCGACTACTAAGTCTAACAACCTAGAATCCTAAACTGTCGTTTGATTTTAGAGAAGTAAACATGCATTAACGAATTGGTCTGATAGGTCCACAACTAGACATAAAAATCAGCTTTTGTTGGTTGAGGACTAGTTGCTCATCTAAGCTAATCAGACATCTAACAAGCTTTTGGAGAGTTATACAACCTCTAATCATAGACTAGGCGATCAAGCTAATTTAAGCATTGAACGCAATCTTAGGTGGAGAACACACAAGATTTGAACCCTATTTGTTCCTAATTCATGATTCCTATATTCCTAGAAAATCCTAAACCTGATAAGAGAACTACTCAGACATGATCTAAGTAGCCATAGCAACATATGAAGAAGAAAACATAATAGATTGCAAAAGTAAATAACACTTCTCAAGTTTGAGGATGAATTCTTCTCCCCAGCTTACAAGAGTTCTCTACCGTAAGAATGTGCTTCGAATATGATCAAAAATTCTGAAAACCTAATTATATAAGTCTTAAAACGCGTTGGTACAAAATAAGGAAAACTAGGTATTTCTTCATAGCCTCGAGGATTGAATGACCCAAGTGCGGATTGATCGATATAAATTCTGAACAATCAATCTTAGTGGCAGCAGGTCAATCTCCAAGTCGGGCGCGAATCTCGTAGAGGGCAGGATCGGTCAATTCTGGATGAAAGGTTGATCCTCAGGTCGGGCCATATTCTATTGGCGGGAAGAACGATCGATAAAATGGTGCTGGTCGATCTTCAGCTCGGACGCAACTTCTGAAGCTGAAAGGGATTGATCAATCCAGATATAGATCGATCGATCTTGATACTTTGTAAACAAACCAGAATTGCTCCAAGTTGCTCCAATCCATGTTTTGAATGCATAATCCGAATTTAACCCGTTTTGTACCTGAAATACTCTAAAATACAAACAAAGGCTCTAAAAACATACAAATTAATGAGTTAAAACTGATAAATATGAGGTACATCAACTTGTCTTATAAATCTTCCTCAAGACTAATTCATTTAGTGTGTGATGCTATTAAGTGATGATACAGGAATAGCCAGCACTGCATGCAAACCTCGGAATGGAGAGCTAGGATTTTCTCCTATTTTGGGATATGTGCCTCTCCATGATGTTTTAGCCCACATTACTAAAGCCCCAATTGCATTGTTTCGAATTGGGCATAGTATTAAAAAATTCTTATATGTGCAAGGCATGTTGCTGCAAGCTTATTTCTATAGAAATTCAAACCTTCGTGATGCCTTGGCTTTTACCCTCTTCCTTTATAAAGAAAACTCCTTCAACCTTTAAGATTTTTCTCCTTCTCACAAGAGAGACATGTTTTACCCTTCTTTGATTAACATACTTGGTTAAAAGAGCTTAGTCGATTACGATCAAGGATTAGTTCGTCTACTTTTAGTAGCACTAGAATAACTATCTTGTTAAGATTACGTCAAGAGCGAGAAAGGATTAGTCGATGTTGGTTTAAGGATGTCCAATATTTGGAGAAGACTCTTTGAGATTTTGATTGGGATTCTAGCTTTTATTTATGTTATCTACTTCTCGGAACCTGTGTTAGCAGTTTATCTCTTATGTTAGTGTAGCGGGGCATTTGAGGTTTAGAGAACTCGACCATAATTCTTGTCAAGTTCTCTTGATGGGCTAAAAATCTATCTATCAAAAATCTCCCTTGTTTTAATAAGGCCCATTAGTATGACCCATTTGCTTATGTTTGTTTTTGTTTAGTTAATAGGCTCACTAGCTAAGGCTAATCTGTTTTATTAGTAATTAGGGATTAAACTAGTATGCCCATGACCCATTAGGTATTTAGAGTTTTCTCATGGAACCTCCTATAAATATATATCTCGCTCTTTTATTTTCAGAGTTGTTTTATAATAGAGAGAATTCTCAAAAACTTGAGAGAGCACCTCACTGTAAGCCCTAGCCGTAGCTGAAATCTCACGCTTCTCATAAGTTAGAAGCCCGATATGCATAAACTGCAAGTTCTACAACTTGATAGAGGGTCCCTTGAATGATTCAGCTCGCCAAGATTGAGTGTAACTATCCTAGATCTCACTAGAGATCCATGACGCCACCATAAGGTTTTGTCTGTGAGCGTTAGATCTATCTGTCATCATCATCACACCATAGGGATCTCATCCAGAGATCCTGATTTGTTTGAGAAATCCCTTTGTCTGCCACTGCGTTACATTATATGTATTATTGCTTCTGTAACCTCATGTTAAATTAATGATTAAAGCATGTATTAACCAAAAGAAAAATACCACAACAAAAAAAATATATATTTGGGAAAATGGTGACAAAAATCCATCATTTTCTCGAAAGTAAAATAAAAATCCTAACATTTTTTTGGGATTTAAAACTATGTTGTTTTTTAGAAAAATGGAAATGGATATATGTTAGAAAACACCTTAACAAACTAACAAACTAAAATTCATCTTTCCTATTCTTAAGTATGAGTTATCATTTCTTTTACTTCTTTTTTTTCAAGTCCAATAAGAAATTACCAAAGCATTCGACTTCACTAACCAATGCTTCATCAATCTATTTGAAAGTATGGTTATCATTAGACATCTAATATAAAAATAATGATTAACAAATCAATTCAAGTCAATTGATACTCAATTACATTATGTGATGCATCAACGAAACAAAGATAGTATCGCCGGTAAGGATTGTTTTTCGATCTCGAAATCTTTGTCAAAATTGATTTTCCACATCAATATTTCTTCCCCTTTGTCGAATTTTTGATGAATCACTTGAAGCTCCAAACATATTTCAGCTTATCTTTGAATTCCAATTTCACATACACAAATGAGAAATTTGATTTTGTAGTTTACAAACCTGGACTTCATAAAATAAACATCATTCATCACGAATTTGAAACCCAAAAATGGTTTTAAATGCATACCTTATTTTCCGCAAAAGAGTTAAGCTTGAATTCTGAAACAAATCAAAGAATTTTTGATTTAGGGTTCTTTGAGTGGGTTACTTATAACGTGGGAATTTTTGTGTGCGTCTCGATTCAAGTATGCATCTTTCAGGTTCTAGTACGATTTAATTTTGGTTTAATTGGATATGGCTCATGATATACTACCACAACCACGCGGACGTGAAGTTACGTTTATGTTTTGATTCCATGTGTAAATAAGTATTGAAATTATAACCTATGTAACTTAGTAAATAGACTGAGTTCTGAGGGGTTTCTGATAATATATACATGTCATGAGGGGGGAGAATAAATTTTCCTCCCAATTAAGAACAAAAGAAAACTAACAAAAAAGAAGTAGAAAATATGTACTTCTAAATCTTCCAAAATGTGACGTACGGTATTTGTGCTCTTTAGTTTTAGGTTAAACATCCCTCTTGTTTGTGTCAAAGAAGAAACACCAGAATACATTGTCAACATTGCTAACTCACATGAGGTAAATTCACTTGATTTTATTAGGTTTGTTGCAATTGTATTTTATTAAAGAAAATCTAAATTTAATATATGGGTTGAACTATGCATATGCTAAGTATGATCTCTTTGTTTTTTTTTTAAACAATGACCTTTTTTGTTAACTTTTGTCATCTTCTCTATTTAACTTTTTTTCGATAAAACTTCAAAACCACAAAACAAAAAAAATAAAATATTGTTTACAATCACAAGAATCTGACCTTAGCAATCCGAAACGTAAGCAGGGAGTATCAAATAGACAAAGAAACATTTGAGTAACTAAAATCAGTTTTCATTATAAAGTGAATATTTCACCGTTATGGTATTGCTGGTGATGACAAATGCGATGATGATGATGGTTTTGACAATGAAAGGAACCAAGAGAAAATTTTGTTTGACTTACAAATGCAACGTGACAGTGACAGTGAAGATGATATTTATAATGAGATGATTGCATTCCAAGTTGTCCAAGCATTCATTAACAAAGATAGTTTTATAAAGGCAATAAAATATGTGCTATGAATATGAAGAGAAATATATGATACAAGAGATTTGAATCTACTAAATTTAAAGTTGCAGCTGCATGTGCAAAAAAGTGTTGTCCTTGGAATATACATGCCTCCATAGTTCAAGTAAATATATTGTTGTTGGAACTTTTGTTGGCAAGCAAACCTACTCATATATGCTGAAAACAATTGATAAATTCATTATGGAACGACTTCTAGTGTCGAAAGACAAATGCCGTGAAGCGCAAAAAATTTCTCAAAACAATCTCTACTGAATATGAACAATTTGGGTGGATGCATGATTATGATTGATACAAGTCTTGATGGCTATAGAATGGATATCAATCCACGGATCCGACCTTGGTGAGTCCGAATCGATGGAGACTAGATTGTGCGGAAGTGGACGTATGAGAACCACAGAGGAGGGTGATGATTCCTTTGATAATCTTGGTCCGATCAAGGTTGAAATCCTCACAAGACCTGATCTCGGCTCCCTCTCTCGAATCCTCAAATATATTAAGTCGGCAAAGACTTAAGACACATGCTTGAATAGAAACACTCTTAAAAAACCTAAAACTTGGTGAATACAATAGAAAGAAGATGAGCTTATATAGAGCTCGTACATGACAAAGAATGAACGGTCATGAGCATAAAATATGAAAGAATATCAAAGAAAAAAGTGTGCAATAGACAAGTGAAGGCCATCTATCTTGGAGCCGTTGGAGAAGATGTGATGATCGACCGGATATGGAAAGTCTTCAAATGGGAGGACTCGCCTAATCCTATGGGTGCTGGAGCATGGTGAGACTTCCCTAGATGATTCTGGGTGATTTAGAGAGTCTCCTGATCCCCACACACAAGTCTGAAGTCCCTTGAAGCAAGCAGATCTTGGAATTTTCTTAAACAGCACCTGATCAGATCTTCTTCTTGTTGGGTGTGTATCTGGAGGATTCGATGGTGGATTGATACGTTCTTGGGGTTGTTAGAACCATGAAAGGCCCAAGAGTGACCTCCAAGTGGTCTGGAATGAAGGTCGCTCCTGAGATGGGCTGTGTAGCTTGATATTTGGCGTTGTCGCGAATAGGCCTTAGCGCAGAAGGTCCAACTTCTAAAATCCTTAACGTTTGGCTCCGAGCTTCTTTTGGGCTTTGAGGAGTTAACTGGTTGAGTCAAGAATCCATATCATGGCTTAATTTGCTTTGTAGCATCTAGAGCGCCTTGACAAGTGATTGTATTTATTCGTGATCCTCCGAGGAAGGTTGCTGAAATGACCTCCTTGAGTGGAGCTTAGATGCTTGAGTACTGAACGAGTTTAGGCAGCTGAAACATGTCTAAGAAGGTCGTCTCGCCTTTATCTTCATTATGTTTTCCAAGGAGATTCCTCTCTCCTTTATCCTTGGTGTATTTAGCCAAAAACTCAACAACCAAATCTAAACCTTGCATAGTGGTCAATGGTCTATGGTAGAGGATCCTATCATACCCTTCCTCTTCAAAAGGTTTTGTCCTCAAAACCAATTTACCTTCATCAAGAGAAAAAGTTAGGTTTCATTCGGTTTTGAGAGTCTAGGATCTTACCTTAATTTTGAATTGTAGGAGAACGTGGTGTTAGGTCTGGTGGATTCTCCTTGATGGGAATATTGTTTAGGATGCAGTAAGCCTCCTCTCTTGACAGCTTGAGTGAAATTGGGTTTATAGATCTTTCCTTTAAATGTCCCAAAATTCCTTCCGGTTTTGCATCCTTGGTGCCCTTCACTTGTTGGGATCTATCGGGTGGTTCTTTTTTGGAGTTTTCTTCATGGTCCTTTTGTGGATTAGCTTCTACAGTCGTGTGCTCCATTGTGTGAATTGGACCTGTGTTATCAACCTTTGAAAAAGACAAGTGCATTATACTAGAATTGAAAGATTTCAAATCAGATTTGTCTAGGCTACTACCAGATTTAGGTATGTCCGCTTTCATCTCTAGTCTTGGGGTTCTAACCTCTTGTCTAGTTGGAAACTTCATATCAAGATGACATCTCTCGTGGTATCTATAACATGTCGTTTCATTCCAAAATTTTAGAATTAGAGGTATGAAACTTACCTTCACCTGATACGCGTTGTGGTTCAAGTGATGGTAAAGTGATTGACTCTTGTTGATCTTCCATTACACGGATGGCTTTAGCCTCTGTCTGATTTCTCAAGGTGCTCAATATCATCTTATTGGGCTTAAAATCGTAAACTAACTTCTGATTACGAACATGTTGCAAGTTTGATGTAATCATCCATTTTTTCATGGTTTCTTGGAACATAAGCTTCTTGGAGGTGTAGCTTCGGTTGTGGAATTTGAGTACAAACTCCTTGTACATACGCTGCTTGAGATTGCCCCAAGTAATGACTTGATTGTATACGTTGGCCTGAAATTCTTCATTTATCCACCACGTATAAGCTTCTTTAACAAGCGAGTTAACGGCGTAGCTTAGCCTCTTCTCCTTTGGGACGTTGTGGATCCTAAATCAATACTCTATTTCTTTCTCCCACCGTAGATAACCTTATGGTCCTTGCTTATGACCTGGAAAAGAGATGTCTGAAAGTTCTTGAGTTTCTTCCTCTCCATTCCAATAGCTCTGGTCGGATTTATCACTCCAATCAATCTTTTAAGTGTCGTAGTCGTTCAGTTCTTCCTCTATGGTTTCTTGTGGAACCTTGTTCTTTATAAAGAGATATAAAAGGTGTTAAATCAAACTTAGCAAACCAATATGCTGCTTATAGTTAAGCGAGAAAAAGAGAAAACATTTGGTTTGCAAAAACAAGGAATCAATCAAATATCAAAACAGAAACATAATTCGTTTTTAGTTTTCTTTTTGATAAATAAAATAGCAAACAACTTCTAAAAATAACAATTTTTATGGTTTTTGTGGGTTTTAAGCTAACATAAAAAAAGGAATTGGATTTTTATGAGGTTTTAATTTTTTTAATAAAATTCAAACCAAAAAATAGACGAAAAAAGCTTTTTATGGTTTTTTTAATAATAAAAATAGACAAGCAACAAGGTTACTAAGAGGTAATAGATCTAGAGTCTGGTGATTCCTAAATCTATTAAAACTAACTACACACGAAAAATAAACTAACAACCTAAGCAAACACTTGAAACCTATACATCTAGAGCTTGGTGACTCCTAGAAATACAAATATCAAATGCAACAAACAAAAACTAATCAGAAACAAAAGACATAAAAATAGAATGAAACGATACAAAGTGATACCGTGGAACCTTCCGGCTCTGATACTAAATGATAGAAGCCTTGATGGCTGTAGAATGGATATGAATCCACGGATCCGACCTTGGTGAGTCCGAATCGATGGACACTAAATTGTGCGGAAGTGGGCGAATGAGAACCACAAAGGAGGATGATGATTCCTTTGATAATCTCGGTCCGATCAAACTTGGAATCCTTACAAGACCTGATCTCTGCTCCCTCTCTCGAATCATCAAATTGATTAAGTTGGTAAAGGCTCAAGACACATGATAAAAAAGAAACACTCTTTAAAAACTTAAAACTTGTTAAATACAATAGAAAGAAGATGAGCTTATACAAGACAAAGGGCCAACAGTCATGAGCATAAAATTTGAAAGAAATATTAAAGAAATAAGTGTGCAACGAAGAAGTGATGGAGGCCATCGATCTTGGAGCCGTTGGGGAAGATGTGATGATCGGCCAGATATGGAAAGTCTTCAAATGGGAGGATTCGCCAATCCTATGTGGGTGCTGGAGCATGGTGATACTTCTTGGATGATTATAAGTGGTTTAGAGAATCTCTTGGTCGCCACACACAAGTCTGAAGTCTCTTGAACAAGCAGATTCCAGACTTTCCTTAAACAGCACCGGATCAGATCTTCTTCTTGTTGGGCGTGTATCTGGAGGATCCGATAGTAGATTGATGCGTTCTTGGGCTTTTTGGAATCATGAAAGGCATAAAATAATCTCCAAGTGGTTTGGAGTGAAGGACGCTCCTGAGCTGCACTGTGTAGCTCGATATTTGGCATTATCACGAATAAGGCCTTAACGCAGAAGATCCAACTTCTAAAATCCATAACTTATGGCTCCGAGCTTCTTTTTGGCTGATTAAACTTTGAGGCGTTAACTGGTTGAGTTACTAATGCATAAAATTGACTTCATGGCTTAATTCGCTTCATAGCATCTGGAGATCCTTGATAAGTGATCGTATATCTTCGTGATCCTCCGAGGAAGGTTGGTGAAGTGACCTCCTTGAGTCCAGCTTAGGTGCTTGAGTGCTGGAAGAGATATTGAGTTTAGGCAGCTGAAACATGTCTAAGAAGGTCATCTCCCCTTTATCTTCAACATGTTTCCCACGAGAATTCATCTCTCCTTTATCCTTGATGTATTTAGCCAAAAACTCAACAATCGAATCTAAACCTTGCATAATGGTCAATGGTCTATGGTCAAGGATCCTATCAGTGATGGTGCACTTAGAAGTGAAATCCAACTTCTATAATAATTTTGGGAACATAAGCTAATGTATTTGAGAAATTCTATTGTTGTTTCTTTGCATTGAAGGAAGGAAAGGTGGAAAATGGGTATAAACGTGAATCTTTAAGTAGAGAGTGTAAGAATTTAAGCTTCTAAATCATGAAGCTTATGATGAGCTTTTGCGATGGTTTGCATGTCATTGGTCTAGTATGAGATAAGACAATATTATTGTACGAGTTAAGAAAATTAAGCTCAAATTTAGTACATTGCATCACTTTTAATTTACTTTTTACATGATCTTGTTTTACAAGTTTTCTGAAGTGTAAGCTATTGAAAATGATATGAGTGAATAATTTAAATGATGGAAAATTTAAGCCACTAGCGAGGATGCTTGAAGATATTCATATACGTGCAACTGTGAAAAGATACACATAATTGATGAATATAAAGGAGAGATTACCCCCTATGTCAGAAAAACAAACATAGAACCAAACTAGAAGATTGCACTGAAATATGTGCTAAAGAAGAAGCTGGTATGAGGTTGATCATGGTTAGGGATGCTAATATGGGGTTTGGAAGCTCATTTAATAAATCAGTATGTTGGATATCTTAAACTTATTTAGATTCATATATCTAAAAAAGTTCAATGAGTTTATATGGGTTTCTAATTAGACTCATTTATCAAATGTGCTTTAACAAAATTAAATAAATATCCGTCTAGACCCACATATTAATCTTGGATATATTTAAAAAAATAAAAGAAATTGTGTCGAGCATAATTTTTTTCTAGCCAAATTTACATTTTCCGTAATTTTTTCGGAAAACCTTTTGTTGGCGGAAATTTTTTTTGGTGGGTACAAAAGCAACTGAAAGTATTTTCTTCTCTATTCAGAGGATTTTATTGTATTAGTTTAGGATTCTCTCAATGCTAATAATCTCCAACTTTGCCATCTTTGTTAATGATTATTTCCAAACAAATTGTTACAACTGTCAGATTTTTGTAATAATAAATATTTATGAATTAGTGTTTGTTCCCTTGACAAAAAATAGTGTTTTTAATTGTCTTAATTTTAACACATTGGTTTATGATAAATTATGTGGCTTTCAATTATGTGACTTATTAGTATGAGATAAATTATGTGGATTTTATTGTATTAGTTTAGGATTCTCTCAATGCTAATGACCTCCAACTTCACCATATTTGGTAATGATTATTTCCAAAATCAATTGTTACAACTATTAAATTTTTGTAATAAGAAATATTTGTGAATTCGTTATTGTTTTTTAAGTTGTCTTTTTTTTTTTACTTATTGGTTTGAGATAAATTATGTGGTTTTCAACAACAACAAGAAAATTGTAGTTTTAATATTATTTTATAAGTTTAAATGAGTTAAAACAAGTACAAAATATTTAAGTAAGTCTAAATGAGTTTAAATAACTTAAATGAGTAAAGTTTAATGTATAAAAACTTATTAAATGTGGTAAAATAGAGTGAATTTTAAGTGGGGTGGATCTAAATAGAGTGAGTTTACTCATATTGACATCCCTAATCATGGTAGAGAGAAGTATAGTATCGTCATTATAGATAATATTTTTTGCACATGTCGTCGATATGAGGTTATTTGTATCCCATTATCTCATATGATTTCAACTTTATGGGTTGAGAGTAAAAATTCTCATACTTCTCCCAATCAATTGTTTCCGAATCGTTTTCAACTACTAAGTGAAAAATGAGCAATGAACATGTATTAAAACCTATAAATGGTATGGCATGTGCATAGAGATATATACCACCACCTATAAGAAACCACGTGGGCAGAAAACAATACCAAAAAGGCGTCGTGAAGCATATGACTCAGGTTCCATAAACATCCACGTTACATAGCTAAATTGTACTCACATTTTAGAGTCAACAGAATGTTCCTGCAGAAAGTCATGGAATTTTTCACAGTCCAATAACTCGAGACGACTATGTTTGTATTGGTGGAGCGTTCGAGACATGATCACAACCGTTGTGCTACCTTTGTCGCTTTTAAAAAGCATGAACGAAACAACTTATATATTACACGACGCAAAATATGATGCCTTATTTTCATTTTTATTTTGGTGCAAGCAGCTTGTGAACATTTATTGTTATTTAGAGAGCAAGTAATCCATAACGTATTTTCTTTTTATCAAAATCAATATTAATATTGGGCCACAATGGCCATTCTATTAACCAAATTCTTACATAAATTTTATAAATGATGGGACTCGATCACTAATTATACATGTGCGCTTGCCTTTAGTAGACTTACTACCAGCCTCTTAACTAAAGACCACTTACACTCCATCACATTTATTCTCTTCTTTTTTCTTAACTCTTTTTTTTAGATTCTCTTCTTTTATTTTCCAAACAAGATTATCAATTATACATAAATTTCTTATTGACGAAAGTTGTCTTGTAGTGATGACAAAACATGTGGTTGTGAAAATTTATTGAACTTGGTTGCATATTTAACTATTATCATTTTGGTAAGGTGATGTGTTCATTGAACGCTTGAAATTTGTTTTGGAGAAAGCTTGAGATAATAGGAGATTCAAATGAGAGTTTCCATTTTATGAGCTTTGCATAAAGTGTTTACAATATTTATGTAAAAAAGCTTAACCTCTAAAAATTAGACACCTATAGTCTCTACTAATCATTAAGGGGATAAAAATAGTAGAGAGAATCAGTTGCCTAGTATAATAATTGAAAGAATTACTGAAATAGTTCAATATCATGATCTAATTATTAGAATAGTTTTTTTTCATCCTACAAAAAGGTGAAAGTGAAGAAATGTCCATATTTTTCTTGAATGTTCATTTTATTACTATCATCCCATTCTGATTTATTTATTTTTCTGGTTTTTCGTTTTTATTACGAAAATGCCATTACAATTTTTTTAAAAAATATAAAAAATAAAAAAAATTTAAAATCGAAAAATAAAAATTTAAAAATTCAAAATTTTTTAAAAATTCGAAATTTTTTTAAAAATTCAAAAAATTCAAAAAAATTAGAAAAGATTTTGAAATTTTTTAAAATTCGATTTTTTTTTGAATTTTTTAAAATATAAAATAACACATTTTTAAAAAAAAAATTCAAAAATTTTTAAAAATTCAAAAACTAAAGTTGTAGGTTTTTATTGTAGGTTTTGGTAATTTTCAGATTGCTTTGTTGTAGGTTTTTGGAATTGTGTTGTAGGTTTATGGAATTATGTTTGTAGATTTTTGACATAGTGTTGTAGGTTTCTGGCGTAGTGTTGCAGGTTTATGACATAATGTTGTAGGTTTACGGAATAGTTTTTGTAGAGTTTTCAAAATGATGATAACTCATTTTATTTTGTGTTGCAGATCAATGACATAAAAGAAGATGTATCCTGAGAGATTATTCCTTGTAGGACCATGAGATTGCTCCCATGAGATTTATCCAAATAAAAAAATCATCGACCATTTTCACCCATCCATTCTCCACAAATTAATTAAAGTTTATACATCTCAAAATAAAAAACACAAGCTCAAAGGGGTTTAAAGTTGAATGAAGATGAAAAAATGGAGTTTACATCGTGGTTGTGTTGGGGAAGAAGACAAATCTGTTTTAATTTTGGGGTAAAAGGGTATTTTCACGTTCTAGGGTATACATATGAAAAACCTACAACAAAGCAACTTAAAAACCTACAACACATAATCACAAAACCTATAGCAAATGGTTATTAAACCTATAACAAAGACCGAACCCAGAAAAAAAGGCTTATAACCATAAACACAAAAACCTACAACAAAAATTAATTAAACATCATTTAAACCTACAACTAAGAACTGATAAAACTACAACA
>OVBA01000923.1:0-52635 GCA_900406435.1 Lepidium aucheri
TTACTTTTTGTTACAATTAATTTTTTAACAATTAATATTCTCAATTTTCTTTTAGATTAAAATTTCTTTTTAGATTTGGATAACCTAAATATTGAAGAAATATATTTAAATATTTTNGAAGAAATATATTTAAATATTTTTATCTACTTAAAAAATAGATAAATAAAGAAAAATTTCGATCATTGGATCCTACACGTGGAAGAATCGTGTTAAATACAAACTTAGAGAAACTCTTCTTTATATAATAAATTATAACTTATTTCATGAGATAAAATTATGTTTCATTTAGAGATTATGTTATGAATTAGATTTTGTCGATTCAATGATTACTTTTTAACAAAAAAGACACATTTTTTTTGCCAACATAACATCTTTGGTTAATACAATATCTAAATGTCAAAGAAAAAAAAGGTATGTAAATAGAAGACAGAAGCATAATTTTTCTTTAACAGAAAATTAACTTAAATATGTGTTACTATTATTATGTCAAATTAAATGGAAGTGCCTCATTTACTATAAATAAACAATTGGCTTCTTATTCACAGCCTATTATAGAAAATACGGCGTTTACAAGATACAAATGTATGATAGATGTCTCTTGGAAGGATTCAGATCTCATTTCAGGCTTATGATGATATTGTTTACCCTTCGAGAGTGATGGTGTGAATATGGGCACGCAAAGCATAAGACAAAGCCTCTCCCCTCTTCAGATAACAGAAGTTGAGTTCTTGGTGTACTGCTCGGAATTCGTCAAGATGATAGAAGATTCGTCAGACTGGCCTGCTTTTAGTCCTTATCTGGAAGATTTTTCGAGGCTTAAAAGCCTTTTCCGGCTTTGTTCAATTGTGTTGATTCCACGAGGACTTAACCACAAGGCAGATTTCTTGGCCCGTAATGTTCGTGATTTAGGTAGGAATTTTGCTTTTGTGAATGATGTACCTTTACATTGGTCTTCTATTATCAGTAACTGAAGTTAAGTTGACAAAAAAAGAAAAAATTACTATAAAACTCTACATTTATTAGATAATGACTATAATAATCATGTTTTGAGAATGAGAATAAAATTTTATAGTAAACTGGTTGATTACCGCCCCTTCAGGCAGACTTTTTTTTGTTATTATAATCGAGTCACATAGTTTGAGTTTAAAGTAATTTTGAATTACATCGAAACTGCTAAAAATATAGATAGTTCCTTATTTCTAGTTATTTTGAATGATTTAGTTGGTACACATGAATCAAATAATGTATAAACCTCAAGGAAAAAATGTACGAAGGATTATCTTCTAAATTTATAAGTTTGTTGTATATAAACCACATGAAATCTATAATATGTTCTGATCGAGGTGTCATATATCGATATTCATGAGGTCATCATCTTTCCTAATATTACATGCCTCCCAAAATCACAACAGTCTTGCAATCACATGTCAGGAAATTTTACTGACTTTCAAGTGGGAAAAAAATCAGAAAACTCTTATCTTTTTAATCTCTCATCTTTTCTTATAGTGATATAACTATAATAATTTCATCTCTTATTTATTTATTTTGAGTCAAATTATCAATACCACATTCTTCCACTACTACAACTTTAATATTATGGGAAAATGTAAAATCTATCATCTCTTCATTCTTTACATAATTACATGAGTTTAATACAAAAATTCATTACCTCTTCTTGAGTTTGTATATTGAAGTGAATTATGATTACCTCTCTTGTTTGAACCGGATTCAGTAGAAAAGTGCTAAACCCTAGTTCTGATTATTTGTATAAGATAAGAAGGTAAGAATTCTGACCAATTCAAATGAGACAAGAAGAAGAAAGTAGAGAATTGTGCTTACTGAGTACTAGAATAGTTGTCTATGAATTCTCCATGTAGAATTCTGAATGTCCTCTCTTTGGAGTTAGTCTTCTCTATTTATAGATAAATAGAGAAGGTTAAGACCTAGATTACACTGTAACATTTTCTTTTTCTAATAGGAAGATTAACATTATCTCTAAAAGATATTCCTAGATACTTAGAAATATTTCATATCTGAGATATGTAATATTTCTTATATTCTTGATTTTTCCTTGAAAAGTATACTTTGGGCCGAGGTCCGAGTTGAGTTTTGGGCCGAAAAATAGATACTAACAAATGGACTTCTTGTTGGTGCAGCCCAAAGGTCTCATTAAAAACTTTAGTGGGAAAATCCATTTGGGACAAAACCCACTAAGGGAAAAAGAGTGCATTCAGACTACATGCTCATATGGTAGTCTTCTTTAGTACTCATTGAAAGCATCAAGGCATATCGAAGAGCTTCATTCTTGATCGAGTCATTGGACCAGCCGAGATGGATTTATGTCGGGCTAATGGTGGGTTGAAACTCACCTCCAATAATTATCTCCCCCCCAATTCGTCGAAGGAAGATCTATTTGATTTTGAAATTTTTTTAAGTAGTCTGATCTGGCATAAATCCAATTTGGCGCAAGGTGCATGCACGTATCCGAGGTTGAGATCAACTTTAAGAGATGAGAGAACTGGGTTGCGGCTTCACTATGAGAGCTAGATCTCGGCTTATGAGATGCAAGAACTAGGTCTCGGCTTTAACTGCAAAAAATGAGGTTTCGACTTAGGATTTGCAAGAAATTAGGTCTCAACATAAGGTTAGTTGAGAATTAGATCTCAGAATTTAGGGATTGACCTTGCTGTTTGGCCCTTAATGAGAATGAATCTCGTAGGCCCTTTTATATTTTGCGAGATTTTAAGATTCGGTGAGATTTTAAAACTCGGCTTAAGATCTTTGCTTAAGAGATATGAGAGTTAGATCTCAGCATAATTGTGAGAGTTAGATCTCGGCATGATTGCGAGAGTTAGATCTTGGCATAATTGTGAGAGTTAGATCTTGACATTATTGTGAGACTGGTCTCAACATAATTGTGAGAACTTGTCATGGCATAATTGCGAGAGCTGGTCTCCACATAATTGTGAGAACTTAATAAAATAACAAAGCATGAGATATACTTATTTGAAGGTGTGATGAGTCTTCTTCTTGCTTCCTTCTGCGTAAAGAACTCTTTTACGCCCCCTCCTTCTAACGCCAACTGTTCGAACCAGATTTAGCATAAAGGTGCTAAATCCTAGTTCTGATTTTTTGTATAAGATAAGAAGGCAAGAATTCTGATCAATTCAAAGGAGAGAAGAAGAAGAAAGTAGAGAACTGCGTTTACTGAGTACTAGAATAGTTGTCTATGAATTCTCCATGTAGAATTCTGAATGTCCTCTATTTGGAGGTAGTTTTCTCTATTTATAGATGAATAGAGAAGGTTAAGACATAGATTACAGTGTAATATTTTTTTTTCCTAATAGGAAGATTAACATTATTTCTAAAATATATTCCTAGATTCTTGGAAATATTTCATATCTCAGATATGTAATATTTCTTATCTTCTTGATTTGCCTTGACAAGTATACTTTGGGCCGAGGTCCAAGTTGAGCTTTGGGACAAAAAATAGATACTAACAAATTGGCTTCTTGTTGGTGCAACCCAAATGTCTCATTAAAAACCTTAGTGGGAAAATCCATTTGGGACAAAACTCACTAAGGGAAAAGAGTGCACTCAGACTACACACCCATATGGTAGTCTTCTTTAGTACTCATTGAAAGCATCAAGGCATATCGAAGAGCTTCATTCTTGATCGAGTTATTGGACCAGCCGAGTTGGATTTATGTCGGGCTAATGGTGGGTTGAAACCCACCTCCAATAATTACCCCCCCCCCCAATTCGTCGAAGGAAGATCTATTTGATTTTGGGAAATTTTGAGTAGTCTGGTCTGGCATAAATCCAATTTGGCACAAGGTGCATGCACGTATCCGAGGTTGAGATCAACTTTAAGAGATGCGAGAACTGGGGTTGCGGCTTCACTATGAGAGCTAGATCTCGGCTTATGAGATGCAAGAACTAGGTCTCGGCTTTAACTGCAAAAAATGACGTTTCGACTTAGGATTTGCAAGAAATTAGGTCTCAGCATAAGATTAGTTGAGAATTAGATCTCAGAATTTAGGGATTGACCTTTCTGTTTGGCCCTTAATGAGAATGAATCTCGTAGGCCCTTTTATATTTTGCGAGATTTTAAGACTCGGTGAGATTTTAAAACTCGGCTTAAGATCTTTGCTTAAGAGATATGAGCGTTAGATCTCGGCATAATTGTGAGAGTTAGATCTCGGCATGATTGCGAGAGTTAGATCTTGGCATAATTGCGAGAGTTAGATCTTGACATTATTGTGAAACTGGTCTCAGCATAATTGTGAGAACTTGTCACAGCATAATTGCGAGAGCTGGTCTCCACATAATTGTGAGAACTTAATAAAATAACAAAGCATGAGATATACTTATTTGAAGGTGTGATCAGTTTTCTTCTTGCTTCCTTCTGTGTAAAGAACTCTTTTACGCCCCTTCCTTCTAACGCCAACTGTTCGAACCAGATTTAGCATAAAGGTGCTAAATCCTAGTTCTGATTATTTGTATAAGATAAGAAGGCAAAAATTCTGATCAATTCAAAGGAGACAATAAGAAGAAAGTAGAGAACTGCATTTAATGAGTACTAGAATAGTTGTCTATGAATTCTCCATGTAGAATTCTGAATGTCCTCTATTTGGAGGTAGTTTTCTCTATTTATAGATGAATAGAGAAGGTTAAGACATAGATTACAATGTAATATTTTCTTTTCCTAATAGGAAGATTAACATTATCTCTAAAAGATATTCCTAGATTCTTGGAAATATTTCATATATGAGATATGAAATATTTCTTATCTTCTTGATTTGCCTTGACAAGTATACTTTGGGCCGAGGTCCGAGTTGAGCTTTGGGCCAAAAAATATATACTAACAAATGGGCTTCTTGTTGGTGCAACCCAAATGTCTCATTAAAAATCTTAGTGGGAAAATCCATTTGGGACAAAACTCACTAAGGGAAAAAAAGTGCACTCAGACTACACACCCATATGGTAGTCTTGTTTAGTACTCATTGAAAGAACCAAGGCATGTTAAGGGGCTTCATTCTTGATTGAGTTATTGGACCAGCCGAATTGGATTTATGTCGGGCTAATGGTGGGGTGAAACCCACCTCCAACAATTGCCCCCCCCTAAATTCGTCGAAGGAAGATTTATTTGAGTTCGGAAAATTTTGAGTAGTCTGGTATGGCATAAATCCAAAATGACACAAGGTGCATGCACGTATCTGAGGTTGAGATCAACTTTAAGAGATGCAAGAACTAGGTCGCGGCTTCACTATGAGAGTTAGATCTTGGCTTATGAGATGCAAGAACTAGGTCTCGGCTTTAACTGCAAAAAATGAGGTTTCGACTTAGGATTTGCAAGAAATTAGGTCCCAGCATAAGATTAGTGGAGAATTAGATCTTAGATTTTAGGGATTGACCTTGTTGTTTGGCCCTTAATGAGAATGAATCTCGTAGGTCCTTTTATATTTTGCGAGATTTTAAGACTCAGTGAGATTTTAAGACTCGGCTTAAGATCTTTGCTTAAGAGATACGACAGTTAGATCTCAGCATAATTGCGAGAGTTAGATCTTGGTAAAATTGCGAGAGATAAATCTTGGCATAATTGCGAGAGTTAGATCTCGGCATTATTGTGAGAATGGTCTTGGCATAACTGCGAGAACTTGTCTCGACATAATTGCGAGAGCTGGTCTCCACATAATTGTGAGAATTTAATAAAATAACAAAGCATGAGATATACTTATCTGAAGGTTTGATCAGTCTTCTTCTTGCTTCCTTATGCGTAAAGAACTCTTTTACGCCCCCTCCTTCTAATGCCAATGTTCGAACCAGATTTAGCACAAAGGTGCTAAACCCTAGTTCTGATTATTTATATAAGATAAGAAGGCAGAATTCTAACCAATGCAAAGGAGACAAGAAGAAGAAAGTAGAAAATTGTGTTTATTGAGTAGTAGAATAGTTGTCTGCAAATTTTCCATGTCGAATTCTGAATGGCCTCTATTTGGAGGTAGTCCCCTCTATTTATAGATGAATAGAGGAGGGTTAGACCTAGATTATAGTGTAATATTTATTTTTCCTAATAGGAATATTAACATTATCTCTAAAAATATTCCTAGATTCTTGGAAATATCCATATTTGTGATATGAAATATTTCTTATCTTCTTGATTTGTCTTGACAAGTAGACTTTGGGCCGAGATCCGAGTTGAACTTTGGGCCTAAAAATAGATACTAACAAATGGGCCTCTTGTTGGTGCAACCTAAATGTGTCATTAAAAACCTTAGTGGGAAAACCCATTTGAGACAAAACTCACTAAGAGAAAGATAGTGCATTCAAACTGCACGTCCATATGCTAGTCTTCTTGAATACTCATTAAAAGCATCAAGGCATGTTGAAGAGCTTCATTCTTGATCGAGTCATTGGACCAGCCGAGTTGGACTGCAACATCTCTCATTCTTTATTTCTTTATTGTCAGAATATTTAGCACTCTATTTATGTTTTTGAATAAATTATAAGTATGTAGTTACGGACCAAATAATTAGTTGTATGTTTCGAAATATACCACTTCAACAAACTCAATCAAAGTGAAATATTGCGTTGTTAATGTATTAACAAATTAATTTTTGGTGAAATTTCAATTAACCCGGGGAAATTAATGTTGTTGGATAAAAAATCATTACTAAATGTAAAAAATGCAAATAAAAAAAAAAAATCAAAATTAATGTAGTTGTATTTTTAATAGTTATATATTTTATGGTATTAATGGTCTTAATAGATTATTAGAGATTATATATTAAATAAAAAAAATTAGTAACATTATGTTACAATAATTTAGTGATGATGTAGCATTATGATAAGAGATATTATTTTTAAAATGACATGTTGAGACGTTCTATGTTCTTTCAATTTCAAGAAAGTGAGGTGGGAGGTTCTTATCTTGTTTAATTTGGTGAGATTTTGAGAGGGTAAATTTGGAATGAGTGGCAATGATAATTTTGTATGACCAAATGATCTATTTATATGAAAAGGAGAAGAAGATATTACATATGTATGAAGTTAAGACAATGTAGTAAATAGGTATTGCATCAAATTTATCATTATTCTTAGTAATTTATTTGTGTTTTCAACAAGATTGAATTTATTGTCTTAATATGAGGAGACCTTAACATCTCTATAAACAAAGTTGTATGTATCAAATAAATTAGTAAGAATAAATACATGAATAACGTATTTCTTGCTTATACCTTATATTATAACATTTTTTCAGTACTGGTTTATTTGTCAAATTAAATGGATTAATTTTTTTGGGAGAACCACTGTATTTACATATTTTTAATAGTTGGTGCAACAAATGCCTTGAAACAATGTATAATATATTTTTTTGACATTTTTTGGATGATATAATTTCATTTTCTGATATTCTTTTCTATAAAAAATATAGTAACTTTTACCCTTCTATGTTTTATAATAATTTAACTTTTAAAATATGACATTTGTATTTTAAAATTTCAAATCCACTGCCTAATTTTTTTAATTAGCCACTATATATTGTTTAATTTTTGGGGAATTTTTAAAAATACTTCTTTTGGCATGTACCCTTTTCAAAGTCTACCATTTCTTTTGAAAATTGGGAGAGAGAAATGATTATCAAAGGATATGTTTTGAAAAAGGGCATTTCAAAAGGGACATTTTTAGTAATTTCTCTTAATTTTTTAGGGTTATGATATTTGTTTTAATCTAGGAGTGATATATGTATTATACGTATTTTGTTCTGTTTCATTTGTAAATTAGTTTTTAATTTGATTTTTGTGTTTATTATTTATGAAATGAGTTAATAATTTATGTTTGTAATTAAGATGTATATTATTTTGTATTTGTGGTGTACTTAAGATGTATATTTATTTTGTATTTGTGGTATTCAATTAAAATGTCAATCAAAATAGAGGATGATGTGGTACTTTAAGAAATAGATATCATAAAAGATTGGCTTTGCCTTTTTATTTACCTTCTTGCCATTGAAAAAGACGATTTCTTTTTCTTCTTCCTCTCATGATTTCTTCTTCTTCCTCTCACCAAAACATAATCTCTCATTTTCTTTCTTTGTTTCATTATACTATCTCATTTTCAAAGATAAAGAAACACTAAATTGATTTATTTCTCTTTCTTTATGTCGTCAAAGATATGAACTACATCGATTTTGTTCTCTTTCTTTATTCTATCTCATTTTCGTTAATGTCTCTCATTCTCTTCTTCAACTCTGTATCGTCTCTCTCTTGCGTCTTCTTCGAGTTTGAGATTTAACTCTGTATCGCCTCTTTCTCCATTGACTCTGATTTTTTTTGTTTATCTTAGGGTTTTGGAAAATAATTTGGGATTTTGAACCAATTCTGCAACGATTTATGAAACCATTCAAGGTAAACTTTTTAGCGATTTCTTCAAGGTATCTGTGGATTTGTTTGTAATGTTAGAAGGTTTCTAGAATGAATGAGTTTTATGTGAAGTTTATGGGTTTGTTCGAATGTTAGTTTAGGTTAGTTTAGTAGAATATATGTCGAAGGTTAAGTTAGCCTAGTAGAGTTTGTTTCTGTTTTTAGATTAGTTTGGCAGAGGATATAGCAAAGTTTATGTTAGTTTTGTAGAGCTAGTCTCGGATCTTAGGTTAGTTTGGTAGAGGTTATGTTAGTTTGGTAGAGTTCATATCAGATTTTAGGTTATATTTCTATAGTATATGTTAGTTTGGTAGAGTTTGTTTCTGACTATTTACTTTTTTTTCAACTAGACAGCTATGACGGCATCAAAAGCCTATCCTAAAAGGTTATTTGTAGAAGGAAAGATAATAATAAAAACCCGAAGCATAAACCACCATTGTAATTTGAATGATCTAGTGCATATGATGAAATGATATTGAGAAGATGCATACAAGGACTTAAAGGCTAATTCTTCTACTGGAATCATTCTGAAGCTTGCCAACACAGACTAAAAGTGAGCAGGGAAGCATGTGCAATACTTGTTGGGCAATCAGCTTGATACAAACAAGTGGAATGAGTTGTGGCTCTTGGTAGGTGATCTGAAATGAGGCTTTCTCTGCATGAGTTTGAAGAAATAACTCAGCTAAATTGTGGAATGATTGATGAAGCATATGATGTTGAGTTAGCCTAAGGAGAGTTATGGAGAAAAATGGGTTTAACTCATGGTGGTATGAGCTGCAAAAGGTATTGAGAGAATGCAGATCATGGGTGCTTGAGGATAGGAAGATGGTCAGGTTGTTGGTGGTCTTACATGTTGGCATTTACGGACTGCACCGTAATACCAAGATCCCAGCAAGAGTTGCTAAGTTGGTCATGGATCCAGAAAGTTTTGAGAGGCATCCTTGGGGTAGAATAGCATTTCAAGTTTTGATTCGATCAATTAATAGTGTGTCATATAAATATGAATCCTACATTATCTGGGGGTTTGTGCATAAGCTTCTCATATGGACATACGAGTCTATCCCTCTTATGAAAGAACTTTCCTGTGAAAGAAGAGATGATATGAAGATTCCTCTTCTACATTGGAGATCATGATTTAAACGTGATCTGCTAACTAAGGAGATCATGCAACTAGATAAGAAAAACTCGGAAGATGGAAAGGTATCTCACTCCACATTGGTAGAGATTATTTTAGTGTGGTCGATTTTGTCAAAGTTTGTGCGTGGTAGAGATTTTTTATAGTATGGTAAAGTTTTAATCTGTTTTGGGAGATTTTACATTCCACTTTGGTAGAACTTGGTCTCATAGCATGGTAGACTTTTATTTATAAGTTTGATAGAGCTTAAAAGGCTTGGTTGAGCTTTGTCTCAACTATAGGTTGGTCTCGAATAGCTATATAGCTTGGTAGAGCTTATAGTACACTTCATAGAGCTTACTATAGGGTTATTAGACCTTGCTGTAGGCTCTCGTAGAGCTTGGTCTCGATTATCTCTGTTAGCTTGGTAGAGCTTGCAGAAGGAGAGGTAGAGCTTGGTCTCGATTATCTTTATTAGCTTGGTAGAGCTTGTAGAATGAGTGGTAGAGCTTGGTCTCGATTATATATGTTAGCTTGGTAGAGCTTGCAAAAGGAGTGGTAGAGCTTGGACTCAATGATTTAGGAGACGTAGAGAATGCGTAGAATGATGTCTTTGTTTAGCAGATTTTGTTTTATATGTTTCATAGCCTTTGATAGAGTTTATTTTTGATATTTCTTCTTCTTCATCTCTAGGTATGCATTAGACACCTATCTCCAACGCCTTTCGTAGAGATCTACCCAATTTGGCTTGAAGATGTTGAAGATCATAGAATAGACCAGATGGAGACATTCTTGATGGTATTTTAGATGAGTCATTTTGGGACAGCCCGACTTCTCTTGCTAAGAAAACTACAAAGCAGAAGGTGATCAAGCCTACTAAGTTGAAGAAAGCGAAGCAGTCAAAGCCCATTGTACATGTTAAAGAGGCAGAGAAGAAGAAGTCGATTGAGAATAAAAGGGATAGGGGGAAGAAAAAAAGATGAGGATGAAGTTGATATGAATATCAATTTAATCAAACTGAAGGAGGCCAAGGAGAAAGCAAAAGGAAAGATTGAGAAGAAATTGAGAAAGAAATATGAGGCTAAGCGAAAAAAGGAGAGGAGTACATGACCAGGATTAATGACCGGCTTAGTAGGCATAAGTAAAACTTTCGAGATTTGGATTTTCTTTAATGAACAACTTCTTAGCTTGAGGAAGACAGAGTATCGTAGACAATGATGACCTTGAAATATTTCAAAAAGTATGTGAAAGGTGCAAGTAAGACTCATGATCATGTTTATGAATGTGATGTTGATTGTGCTCTGTGGGTGGATGAGAATGTTGGTTATGCTAATAGTGCTTTGCACGTGGATGACAATGCTCATGATGCAATTGTTAATGTAGCTCCACGAGTGACAATGTTGGTAATGCAACTGTTAATGGAGCTCCGCGTGTTGATGGCCTTGGTGGTGATGCACGTGTTGATGTCCATGATATTGTTCTAGATGATTCCATAGTTGATGCAAGTGGTGTTGACAATGAAAAGATAGAGACGGTGAACCTAGTACGGAAGGCTCTATTTTTGAATGAAACATATTAAGGAACTCACATTTTTGTTTTTGTATCCCATCATTCTTGTTGTAAACTGTCTAACCAATCAATGTTGTGCGTGCGTGGTAGACTAGTAATTGTAATTGTAATTAGACTTGTAACAATTGTTAATGCGCTTGTAATTGTAAATGGACTTGTAACAACTGGTAATGGGCTTAGTCTGGTAGAGTAGAAAATTGATAATAGTCTTAGTTTGGTAGAGTATAATCTCTGTATAGTTTAGCTCAGGGTACGTTGGTAGAGCTTAGTCTCGGTTAGGTAGAGTATAATCTCTGTTTGGTAGAGTATAAATTGATAACAATTTTTGTTTGGTAGAGTCTACTCTTTGTTTAGTAGAGTATAAATTGATAATGATCTTAGTTTGTAGGGTTAATCTCTGTTTGTAGATTATGTTATTGTTTGGTAGAGTATAATCTCTATTTGGTAGAGTATATATTGATAACGAGCACAGTTTGGTAGAATCTACTCTTTGTCTGGTGATGTGCTCGAGTTTTTAATCCTAATAACCTACTGCAGGTGCACAACAAATTAGTGTAGTATTTAGGGATCAAATCCACGAGAACCAAGGATTGCACTATCAATTACTCAGTTCTAGTTCAAGCTAAATCAAAATAATAAAAGAGTGATTACAACTAACAACTTAAGCAAATAAATGATACGAAATTCAATATTATAAAACATCATGCATCGAGAATTCATCACGAAATAAGAAATTAAATCAGGAAATAATTTAGGGCATATGTTTCTCGACTCATACATAAATTTATAGCAAACCCAATGTTGTGGTATCGACTATTATATCTAACAACCTAAAATTCTAAACTGCCGTTTGGTCCTAGAGATGTAACCATGCATTATCGAATTGGTCTGATAGGTCCACAACTAGCCTTGACATCAACTTTCGTTGGTTAAGGACTAATTACTCATCTAAGCTAGTTCAGACATCTAACAACCACTTTTGGTGAGTTAAGTAACCTAAGATCATAGACTAGGTGATCAAGCTAATATGGACATTAAATGCAGAATTAGATGGAGAACACACAAGATAAAACCCTATTTGTTCCTAATTCATTGATTTATAAACACCTAGAAAACCCTAAACCTGATAAGAGAACTACTCAGACATGATCAAAGTAGATATATGTAGAAGAAAACATAATTAGATGCAAAAGAAATAAAAGAGTTTAGAAATCTTCTCAAGGTTGAGGATGAAATCTTCTCCCAAGCATACAAAGTTTCTCTGTCATGAAAAGTATGACAAAGATATCACAAAAAGTTCTAAAAAACCTAAATATATAAGTCTAAAATGCGTATGATACAAAATATGAACTAGATTTTTTTCAAGGGCCGATCGATCCAGACGCAGATTGATCGATAATGTGCATTATATGTACTCTACCAAGCTCTACCATGTTATAATGTAAACTCTATCGAGATGTAAACAAAGTTTACCAAGATGTAAGTTTTACCAGTCTAAAATGTAAATTCTACCGCCGAATAAGACAAACTCTACCAAGCTCTACCACGCTCTCATCTAAACTCTACCATCGCTCACTACAAACTCTACCAAACTCCACCAAAATTTACCATGATATCATGTGAACTCTACCATGCTATAACGTAAACTCTACCTTCAAACCATATTTTTTGTTTAGTGAATCACCCACATGCAACGGTAAAACAAAAGGGCCAACACCACCTACAAAATCCGTGTAAAGACATCTTAGGTTTTCAGGAGATGCTTGATGTGTGCAATATGATCTCTCTGTAACGAAACAAGTGTGTTCTCCACAATACTTCTAGAAAAAGAAAGTTGGACTACCATCAACACGCAAAGAATGTGCGCTCCATTGGCAATTTCCGACCCAACATTTAACCGTCAACAACCACAGCATCAAAGTCACACCGATGTATGGTAGAGAGAATCTTCAACCTCATCTCGAGTTTGTTTTTTGATGAGTAACGTTAACCACCAGCTATGTCCACTGACAGCTTTTCTATGTTAAAATGCACATCATTAAATTCAAACTCCCATTTTTTAAGAGAGAGAATTTTCTTTTCTCTTTTTTCTTTGAATTTTCTACAAACACTGATGAAATCCTCATCACTATCATCGCAGTAGTCGAATCTGAATTATGCATCTTCATCCTCTTCATTTAATTCGTCTTCCTTTTTATTGTGTTCCCTAAATCTACCAAACTTGGGATCAACTCTACCACACTTTGGATTGGCTATACCAAATTTTAGATCAGCTATATCAAACTTTGGATCAGCTCTACTATACTTAGCCTCAAATTTATCCCACTTACCTTCATTACCTAGCCGAGATTACTTCGCAATCTCTATATAGAGGTGAGTTGTTTCTTTATAAAATTATTGCACAAACCTCATGCAATTACATAGTGTTATGAAAAAAGACATGAGGTATCTTGTGGAAGTGTCTGCATGAGTTTGTTGGACAAGTAGCTTAAGTTTACCTCGTCAAACAATTGATCTAAGACAAAATCTTTGTAGACCATCATAAGAAAATCACCATAACTTACATCTTCACCAACGCATATGATTCTACAGCCATAAGATTTCTCAACCACAAAAAACCACTGATTTTGGTCAAACCTCCAACTCCCGCAAACTGAAATAATTTGATCCATAGATAAAAAAATTGAAACACAAATGAAAGATAAGAAATAAGGAAGAGCAATGGAACTTTGATGGCACCATTTAGTGAGGATGAAGATAAGTGAGTGGCAATTGAACTAATAATTGAAACGTAAATTTGCCATTTAGTATATACTATGTTATATATAAGAAGTCTACCAAACTTCATATTAAACTCGACCATATATCAACCTTTCACTCTACCAAAAAGGAATAGTCACCCAAAATAAAGCAACACTAGCTCCTCCATGGTATCATATAAGCTCTACCATGAAGACCCCCGAACTTTACCATACGTCAATATTTCAGTCTACCAAATAGGAATAATAATCTACAATACAATAACAACTACCTCTGCCTAGGTACCCTATAAGCTCTACCATGAAGACCCCCAAACTTTACCATAACTTAACCGTTTACTCTACCACATAAAAATAATTATCCAGATTATATTGTCGACTTTCTCGACCATGAAGACCCTCAAACTCTACCATAGATCCACTGTTCTCTCTACCAGACAGGAATAATCACCATGATTAAAGCGACAGCTTGCTCTACCATGGTAGCGTATAAGTTCTACCATGAAGACCCCAACTCTACCATGTGCTTACATCTCAGTCTATTAAACATGAATAATAACCTACAACACAACAACGACTTCCTCTGTTAAGGTTACTTATAAGATCTACCATGAAGACCCCAAACTCTACCATTCGTTAAACGTTCACTCTACCACACATGGATAATTACCCATATTAAAGTGACCACTTGCTGTACCAAGGTAACATATAAGCAACGACTAGTTTTACCAAGGTAACTCATAAGATCTACCATATGTCAACCTCTCACTCTACCATACTGTAATAATCATCCAAACAAAAGCATTGATTAGCTCTACCATGATAACTTTTAAGATCTACCATGGTGTGCTTGTCTAGTTAGGTAGAGTTTTTATCGTTGTTAATGCTGAGGTGAAACTTTTCATTAATGACAGTTTCATAAGTGTGTTATTTTTTACAAATAGAAAAATGGTAAAATGACATATAATTTTCTATCCCAAACATGTGAAGTATAAAAGTAATTAACTCATTTATATAGACTATTTCAACAAATTACCCTAAATTATAACATATATAATTTGCTCCTAGTGAAAATTTTAGTTTTCATTTCTCCCTATTTCCATATCGTGATTTAAAACTTGTACTATATGCAGAGGCGTGCTTATGAGTTAAAAATGACATTCGCATCGGGTTCTTTCAGATAAATATATTTTAGAGCCTCTACATCTATTATAATGATTTTTTTGTTTATATTATAGAAACAATCAATTTTTGGTATTTATAAATATTTTTTTCAAAAATTATAATTTTTTAAAGTTAGAATTAATTATATCATATATGTTATCAACTATATCAAAAAAATGGCTTAGTTAATGTATATATAGAAAGAAAACTAACATATATTGTACACTACAAGAAAACACGCCATTTGCGACGGAAAAAATATAGCAAATCCGTTGCAAATGGCAATTTGAGACGGATTTGCAACATCAACAAAAACATCGCAAAACGTTAGTCGCAAAGGTAAAAACGTCCCAAGGTCGTTGCAAGACTTGCGTCGACCAAAATTCCTTGCAAATCTATCGCAGAAAAAGGCGTCGCAAACTCCTTGCAAAGTTTGCGACGCTTTTGCGATGTCTATACTGCAATGGAATTGCGAAGCCAAATATGCGACAGATTGGTGATGGAATTGCGAAGCCAAATATGCGACAGATTTGCGATGTCGAGGCCTGTGATGGTATTGAGACGACATGCCTGCAACGGATTCGCGACGCCACGCTTGCGAGGAATTTGTGACGTCAGACTTGCGACAGATATGCGATGCCTCCAAATGCGACTGATTTGTGACGACCAGGCTGCGACGGTTTTGCGACGTCAGCCACTGCGACGGATTTGAAACGTCTACACAGGTTGCGACATATTTGCGATGGCTTTAATTTTTATTTTAAAAAATATTATATAATAAAAAATAAAATTCAAATTAATATTAGAAAAATATTTTACAAAATAAAATATTTAACAAAATAGAAAAAAATAACTATAACTCCAGGTCTTCATCCTCTGAACCGGATCCCGCGTCATCATCGGCCATGTTTGCAAACTCATTAGCTATCTTTGTGTCTTTCCCTGCCATGATAGACCACAACTTATCATATATTGAGATCTTCGTCTTTCCCTTATATAGCGCGTTGGTTGTCTGATCAATAACCTTAGCCTGACGATCTACTATTTCTCTCAGATCATGATCAGAAGATCTAGATGACTGAGAGAACCCTTCAGGCGATAAGCATCGGTCAATCCTTAACCCGAGTGATCCGGTGCCGAACAATCTCCCCTTTTTACGGGGAGCGAGCTAATAAAAGAAATACAGTTAACGTTAGTATAATAATTAAGTATAAAAGAAAATAAAAGAAATGATTTAAAATAATCTTACATCTGCGTAAACTTGGTTCCTCTGTGCGGTAGTTATTCCACCAGATGCAGAACTCTCATCACTTCAAGCCTGAGTCAACTCCGTCAACTTTGCAGTAACATCGTTGTAGAGCTGCTCTGCTTTCTTGTTCACAAACACCCCAAGTCTATATAGAAACTTTGTAAAAAAATTTATTAAAACCAATAACAAAATATTACACTGTATTATAAACAAATAATTTTATTTTATTTAAATATGTTATCATAAAACTATATATATTATCTCCGTTTCATATAAAATGTTATTCTAGAAAAAAAAATTGTTTCACAAAGAATGTCATTTTAGAATTGGGAACATGATCTATTTCCACTTTGAAACTTTGATATAGCACCAAAACTACCTCAACTTCGAACCTCAATCTAATGGCACCTGAAATTGATAATAAACTTCTAATTGCATCTTAGATTGTATGGCCGGATCTAATTCCACAAACCACTTAATTTTTTTTTTTTTTTAACCAAAACCATAAACTAATTTCTCACCCAATTGTAAATGTGATTGCAACCCAGATTTTGATCCGATCGGAGATTAAAATGACTCATTAGTCGCGAACACCTTTCTCCATCTCTTTGTTGCGACAATTTTTTTAAAAACTGATGAACCCTAAAATTTGATTATCACTGAATCTAGACCAAATCTGAAGGCTATGACGAGTAATGTTATATAGAAGTCGTTAACTAGTTCATGAATTCAAAAGTGTACACGAACTTGTCATTGTGAATGAACAATTTATCACTGATGTAAACGCAACACATTTTCAATGTGCACAAACAAAAGGTCTCTGATGCATTATTCACTACTAAATGCTATGATTCGTAGAGCTAAAGAAGCAACAAACTCTAAACCACAGAGAACATTCAAACGAACTCAAGTACGTTTGTTCGTGACTCTGTACGCAATTCAAACTCCTCACACTCAGCTCTTTCACAGGTCACTTTTTCATCAAATGCTACATCTTCTTCCTTTCGTTATGCGACCACACTTACATAGGTCAAGGCATTCAAACTCATTCTCACTATCGATTAGTTGAAATCGATTAATCTCCCAAGCGTTCAGTCAAAAACAATAATGATTATCTTTTAAAAAAATTGTCGCGACAAAGAGGTAATGGAGTTAGGGTTCGCGATAATTTTTATGCTAATCGGGTCATCTTAATCTCTAATCGGGTCAAAATTTGGCTTGCAATCAGGTTTATAATTGGTTAAAAAGTTATTTATGGTTTTGGTTAGAAAAAACAGTAAGAATTAAGTGATTTGTGGAACTGAATTCGACCATGCAATCTCAAGTGCAGTTAGAAGTTTGTCATCAATTTTAGGTACAATTAGATTGAGATAGTTTTGGCACTATATCAAAGTTCTCAGATTGAAATATGTCGTTTTCCTTTGGAATTTCAATGTATCTTTTAACAAAAAATTTCATTTTTAACCTCCACTCAAAAATCTTAAATTAGAATCTTGCAAATCATTACTTATAATTATTAGGGATGCAAATGATAAATTGTTTTTTAATTTGTGTGAAAAATCTAAAATAACACTCTTAAAAAAAGTATAATTATATTATAAAACATTTATGTTTTAAAACTTTTTTAGTATTCTATTTCCTAACAAATTGCCTTAGACACGATATTGAATCCTTAAGCTAGATCTAGATATTGAACCAGATTATTTTCTAGATCACGAGTTACCAAATCAAACCGACTAAACCATTTGTCAATACACAAATTTTTTGTAATATTTATAAAAATAATAAGTTACACATAAGTATAAACATTTCAATAATAAACCGAGAAGAAAATAAAAAAGGATAATACCGATTGGTGTATCCGTGTATAGTTGAAAAAAGAAAAACTTAGCGTACAATACTTATATAATATCACCGCCGTGTCGATACAAAAAAAGTTTGTGGATGCATCCAGTATAATGTACTATTACTACTACATGACATAAATGTTGTATATTAAACAAAAGAGATATTTTGTCAAAAAAAAAAAAAAAAAAAAAAAAAAAAAGAAAACGNCGAGATGCAGATGCTGTATTTAGACTTGGACTTCCGACAATAGTAATTAAGGCAGTGAAGATCTATGAAGCGTCTCGATTCCGGAGTACTACACTGTCTATCAGTACCATCATACATTAGTTTTGTTTACATTATGAAAATAATTTATTTATTTATTTAACAAATTAATTGTTGTATTGATGTGAAAGATACACGAGATCCAAATTTATATTTCAGATGCATCTCATCCATCACCTGCCTTCTCTTTTTTTTTTGGAAACATACTCTGAACTTATATTTCAGAATTGTAATAAACCTCAAAATTGTATACACCTAATAATAATAAAAACAACAAATTAAGATATACTAGTTTTAACAATAATGACGTCAGCTGATCTTTTAAAACTTTGAAAACTATTTTTGGAATAAATGCTGTGAGGATAGAACTTCAAATATTTAATTCGACAAACTTTTTAAAAGCCATTTAAGTGGCGAAAAATATACAAAAATAAATTTATTTAAAGAATGAAATTTTTTTCATTGGATTTAGGCTTTTGAAGAAATCAAGTAAAACAGTAAAAAGATAGGAGAGAGTATAAAATAAAGAAGAGAAATAGAAATAGAGAATAAATGGATTAAATAAAGGGAAAATCTCGAGGGTATCACCATCTCTGCTTCTGTTCGTTTTCGATTATAAAAAGACAAATCTCTTTTCCAGATCTCGATCACTACCATTTCTTGTTTTTTTATATATTTGTGTTGTCTAGGCAATTCACAAAAATATTCTTATAAATATTTCTAATGAAATATTATTTCCTTAGGATTGTGATTATAATAAAATATTAGAGTTATATCCCTACTATATAGGGTTATTTTTTAATCCGTATTTATTTGGTTCTTAGTAGATATTTTGAACATTATTTTTGAGATATTGTTCTAGTGGCCCAAAATCTGAACCAAAATCAATCCAAATTAAAGGAATCGGATCCGAACCAAACTCGATACAATATCCTAATGGGTCCTAAACTTATATATTTAGGAAACCGGATCGAGACCAAATCAAAAACCAAATTCTAGAGTTTTTATAAATCTTTATTTATTTTAGATTTTCATATAAAAATACTTAAATCTAAACTCGATCTATACCAAACTAAACCAGATCCCAAAAATAAAAATAATTCAATAAATGTTAAATCAAAAGAGCCAAAAACAAAGTGTTAAATCAAAAGAGCCAAAAACCAAACTAGAAGAACAAAACCCAAAAAATACCATAATGAATGCTAAATCTATGAATTCGAAAGACTGAATCTAAACCTAAATTGGAACCAAATCAAAAATTGAATTTGTACCCGATACATTTTAGTTTATTGTTAGAGTCTTTTCTAATTAATTTTTGTTAATTTTAAATATTTATATAAAAGTTTATAACCATCACTTTAAATTTATTTTTAAGGGTTGTTATGAATCTTAGGTTAATTTTATCCTATAGTTTATAACACGGTCAAAAGTAAAGTGTCTTCCGCTTTAATATATAAAATATACTTTTTTAATTATAAATTATAACATTTTTTTAACAACTGAATAGATAAAATCGATCTACAACCTAAATCTCTAATTTGGAATTGATATACAAATCAGAGTTAGCATAAATTATAACTTAACTTTTTTTTTCTTAATTCTAAAATAAATTCTACGTTAAACGTACGCCATACAATCATAAACTTATACATGGAAGACAAATTGGTACTATGTTGTAATTGGATAAGTTGCAGTACATATAATTAGACTACATTACTTCATATAAATGTTGAGCAGATTCACTAGAATTCATAGTGGGTACGAAATTAAAATTCAAGAGTACAAAAATTCAGACAACCCGAGCGTATTTATTATATACTATAAATCTGAACATTTCGGATCGGTTTATATAATTTATAGAGTCGGTCTCATTTTTTAATAGTATATAATTCCTTCAAATATAAATAAAATCAGTGTTCTTTTCCTAAATGTTTATGTGTTTTAATTTAGTTGGATTCACAGTTGAAACATCATATTAGTAAATAAATATATATTTTATTTAGGCGATGTATGTAAATGTTTGATAATTTCTAATATACCGAGATAACTATGTGATCTTATTTTTTCATAAAAATACTATGATCTTTTTAAATTTTTTTTTAAAAAACATTTCGGTAGTAAAAGAATCTTTAACTTCAACAACGTACAACAAAAGTGAGGTATGTATATTGCATTGTCATTGATACGAGCATTAAATGAGGAAGGGGTGGGCCAATGGGCGTGAAGAAAGCAAAGCGGGCCTTAAACACGTGGTATGTTTAAGGCCCATATTACGTGTCCTTTCGTACCTTTGTCTTTCTCTTCCTCCACTCTCGTGACTTTCTCTGCTGCTTCCTTTTTTATCCTTCTTTCCTTTTTCCATCATGTTTGAACCGTTTTCTGCGTCTACAAGATTATTCACTAATAAACGTCTCTATTATTTTTCCTTAGAATACTAGTTACCAATCCACCTTTCGGACGAGGTTCAAATACAAAAGTAGAAGAAAGATGTAGAAATTTATAATTTAATAGAGTAGTTTATAAGTCTTTTAACAAAAAAAAAGTAGTTTATTCTATGTAAACGAATATAAGTTATTATATATTTTCATCACGGAGCAACATATTGACATTCATATCTTGAACTTTCTACCTTTTTTGATATTATAGGTTTCTGAAAATTACAAAAGCTTGGTAATGACACGTTGAGAGTTTCGATCGCTTTTTATCAGAATATAGTGATAATGATAAGTTTTCATACTGATTTGGTAGAAATTTGAAAAGTAAAATTTTAGTAGGTGAAAGTGATAAGTTAGAACTATCAGAGGATCTATTTAAAAGAAGAGAGAAGAAATGAATTACATTTTTGTTGATTAAAGACAATATAATTTGTTTTTGATTTAAGACAATGTAGTTCGTAACATTTATCATTACTCACGGTAATTTAATTGTATTCTCATTAAGCATAAAATTATCTTCTTACACATATTGAATGGGAAATATGAAGAGACATCATGAGGCTAAATAAAATAAGTTTAAGAGAAATTGCAATAGATATCATAAAAAAGTTTTAGTATTTAGTTCGTAGGTGTATGCTATATTCGTAGGAGACTATTTCAAAGTTTTAGACATTTTTTCCCCTATTTACTCATCTAAAAAATATTTATTTTATTTAATTTGTCAGATTTATCTTCTCCACCATTTTGTTGTTGTCTCTTTCTTCTCACTCTATTTGCCGTTGTCACCACTCCCATAAACTTTCGATCCCTTTTTGTTTTTCCGATTTCATGCTATATCATAAATCCTTGTCGTGTATTGAGGTTGAGAGAGATGATGATGTAGATTTGTGGGATGAGAGTCTGCGAAAGTTTTTATTTTTTCATTTGGGTTTGAGACGACGATGAGCCATGGAGTTTGATTTGGAAAGAGGAAGAGTTAAAATTGAATCTTTATGACTTAATCTTAGATGATGAGTTTCTGGGTTTGTTTCGTGAAAAGGCGAAGATTTATTTTTTGGATTTTCAGATTGGAAGTTTCGGAGTTATAGTCATTATGTGTTACCCAAAATCATTCAACGTTTTGTTTTTTTTACTTCTTAAGCCTAATTATCTAAGATTTCGATTATGAACAACGTTTCTGAGTTATAATCATTCTGATTTCGTTTGATTTCTGGGTGTGGTATGGATTTTGGTGTTCTTCATTTGTGAGTTTATGCAGCAAGTTCTTTAACTTGTTTCCAATAATATATGCAAACGAATCAACTGACTTCAAATAATTTAATTAACCAATATATAAATATTTTGCATACTTATATATGTAATAACTGCAAAACTTTTATTTGTAGTTTAACAAGGCGTCCATCATCTCACTAGGATTCTATGTAGCCAGAGATAGAGAATTGAAAACCACATCACCGTGTAACTGCCATGATTGGGTTTGAGTCTAAGTTAGAACATTATTTTTGAAGAATTGTGCTTGCCTCCCAGCAAGACCAACGTAATAACCTTTGCATTTTTTGGTGGAAGCATTGATTGCAGATAACTTTGTATTTTGTATATCCACATAGTTTTTGCATTTTATTATTTAGTTTGCACATTTGCGACCAATGATATTACCACTTGGCCACTACCTATGACCTTCCTTCTGAAAGCCTTCAGGATGCCATCAATACTGTAAGTTCACTTCCACCATTTGTGTGGAGATAACTCATTTTGACAGTTAACAATATATTTTGCACCTATTTATACATTTTCCACTTATTCATATGTTTTGCACCTACTTATATGTTACAATCTGATTTACAAAACATCCAGTCCATCATATCATCAGAACATGTTGTCCCGAAGAAGAAGACCTGGTATGGTCTGATGAAGAAACCGACAAGTAGGTCGATCACATCTTGTAGATGATTTAGGAAGGTGCACAGAGATGGACAAGCTTGAGTACCACTGCAGGAGATTTCTTTCTGTGTTTGTGCAAAACAATCTGGTGACCATCCAGTATTATGCTTATTTATATGTCATGTACTGTGTATACGTGATTCATTTTGTAAACTCTTTTATTTTTTACCTAACATCTTTTTCACATAATTTTGCAGCTAATATATACATTTCCAGCTAATAAAAATATTTGCATCTAACAAATAATTTGCCGCAGACTTTGTATATTTTTTGATTGTAAGAAAATGTTTAATGTTATATACAAAAATTTAAGTTAGCTGCACATATTGTCCGCAGTGTGAGAAGATTGTTTGTGGTTACTTCATTAATGCAGATGAGATCAACTACAAGTGGAGTATTTTCTACTGTCTCCCAGACCCTCAAACATATCATTTCCTTCATAATCAAGCCACACATAGCCCGTTGCAACGCAATCTAAACGAATGTCCTTTCGTCTCAAAAAGACATTTTGCTAGCTGGGTAACGCTTGGAACATTACATTAATGTGCATGTATATATATATATATATATATATTTTAACTGCAAAGTTTGGTCAATAAACTTCAGAACTAGGTAAGTGTTACCTAGATAAAATACAAGAGCGTTGTGCATGAATTGTAGCCAGACTTCACTTTGCAAATGGTAATACGATAAGCGAGAACTTCACATATATAGTCTACTCCTTGTCTGTGCCCCCAACTCTTATATAGCTTTGCTGAGACTGTTTTCTGTTTGTAAATTCTCGCTTGCAACTTCATTTCTTTGTTATCACACACCAGTTCATATTATTTTTGCAGCAAACTATATTTATTTACATCTAACATGAAGTTTTACTGCAACTATATAATTTACCGCAAATACACATTTTGTCAACAGATTATTAGTTTTCAGTTTTAATACTTGTTTTCCGTAAACTCGCCATCATCTTTTTCATGAGTGTCTGAAGCATACCTTCAACCCTAGCTACGATTTTTTGTTAAAAATTTAAGTTAGAATTCCAAAAAACACTGGAGAAATCATAACCTCTAGTACAAGACTTCGATTATGTAATGGAATCTACAAATCTAATCCGTCTCTACCAAATTTATAATCTGATCCTGAAAGGTTTCCAGAAAAAAAATCACCAATTCTAATTTTACTAAAATAGTGAACAACAAAACCAGCAAATCACTTTTCTTCGATATAATTGTTGAAACCCAGATATAAATCGTCCTTGCAGATTGCAAACATACAAAGACAAAGAACCTCAAAATTTTTTAGGATTTTGGAATCGTAAAACAAAAAAGGTGGGCCATCCCATGCTGTTGTTGCTTGAGCTCGTTCCACCCTCGCCTATCTATCATGTTTGCTGAAACCCTGCCATTCACAACAACAACTCCCATTAACTTTTTACAAATCGATTTGTTATTATTTGCAAATTGTGTGGAAAGGAATGCTTCTTTAACTGGCGAAGAAGATCTCTCTTAATCTCGACATTAAATGCTCTCCCATTCCTTACAAAGTAAATTAATCTAGTTGTGAGCCATTTTAGATATCTTGTGGGCCACCAAATATATATGCACATTGATTTCCTAGGGTCAATATTGTATATCCACTCATGTGGCCCACTTTCATATATTAAATTTTAAGTATTGTATATTATTATTTTAATTAGTTTGTGTATTTATGATATTGACTTAATTCACCCTAAGTTTAAACATATTATAATATTTAATTATTATAAATGAATTATTTTGACTCTTTTGAAAATTTCATCTTTATTATATGTGATACTCATGTAAATATTAATATATTCGTCGTCACTCTATACGTTAATAGTCTACATATATTTAATAAATTTACATAAATTTAACAAATTTAATTTGATACCTATTCTGTACCGATTTTTTTAGAATTTAATTTTAATGGTTTTTATCTAGATTTTATGTAAATATTAATTTTTTATGAGAATTTAATTTGTATGATATAAATTATATGAGGTATGTAGAGAATTTATAACTTATTTTTATAATGGTGAATTGCAAAAATACTCCTTAAAGGAGGATATTTCGCAAGTGACCTTTAGTCTACTAGCTGGTGGTAAGTCCACTAAAGGTAGGTGCACATGCACAACCAGGGATCGAGTCCCACCGCCTATGAGATTTATGTAGGAATTTGGCTAATGGGCCAGCCTTTGTAGCCCATTTTGATATTGTCGTTGACAAAAAAACAAAGGAGGATATTTCATTATTGCCCCCATTTTTGGGAGATTTTCAAAAATTGCTTTTCGTTCTTGAAAACGACTAAAATACTCTCAGATTATTATTTTTTTAAATTTTTAAACTTTTTTCCTGCTAAAAATTGTTTCTACCAAAAAACTTTCACTCCAAAACTCTTTTTACCGCCAATTATATTTTTCTTCAACGAAATTTCTTTCTCACCCAAATTTTTTCTATCTAAATTTTTTATAAGGCTTTATAAGAGAGTTTATAAAATTTCTCATAAAAGAACTTATAAAATTTATATGGTTTTATAAGAGAACTTATAAATTTTATAAGAGTTTATAATATAGCTTATAAAATTTACAAAGTTTTATAAGAGATCTTATAAAATTTATACGATTTTATTTCACAAATTTTCATAAATAATATTTTTATAAGTTATCTTATAAAACTTATAAATAGTAAATTTATATGTTATCAATTTATAAGCTATAGTATAAAACTTTAGGAAATCTAGAGAAAAGTGAAACTTAATGATTTGATTTGTTATTAATCTTTTAGTTTTATATAATTTTATAAAGTATCTTATAAATCTTTGTAAGATTGTGTAAGATATCTTATAAATATACTATTTATAAGGTTTTATATGAGAATTTATAAAAATATTATTTATAAATTTTTATGAGATCTCTTATAATCCCTTACAAATTTTTTTAAAAAAACATTTTGAGTCAAAAAAAAATTTGGCAGGAGAAAAGAATTTCATAAAAAAATTTCGTAATCTTTTCATCATTTTAGTTAGTGAGATGTATTTTTTTACAAAAACAAGATTCAATGAATATTTTTGTAAAAAGATACAAGGAAAAAATATTTTTTAAATTACCTCTTCTGTCATTGTGAGGATTTATAATTTTTTAAATTTCAGATATATGTTTATGATTTTTATTTATTACAGCACTATATTTTGATTACAAATTCATAAGAGATATGTTTTTTTATCAATCAACACATTAATTAAATCATCAAAAAGGTTATAGAATAAATTATGCTACTAAACCATTAGGTGACTCTTTAGAAATGAGAAGAGCATCAACCTTATGGTTTAGAAAATGCAGGATTACATGAAGAGAGAGAGCACTAAAAAGAGACTTCAACCTGTGAAAATACTCCTGATACGGTTGAAAGGCCGGCCAATCCTCCTGATATGTTTTCATTTTATATTTTTAATTGTGATACTAGTTTTGATTTAAATACTAAATTAGTACATGTATCCATTAATTGTGGTTTGATTTCTAGTTTATTTTTAGATATGGTTCAAAACTAAAATTTGTTTTAAAGATGCGTGATGAGGTGACACTCTAAGAAGAGAGAAACATTTAACTTTATATATATATAGACTAGTATAACGCGGCATTTGATTGCTTTATTTTTTTAAAATCGTGTTCATTTAGGTTGTTAGACCCGTGTTGATATTTCATGATATTATTTTCGAGACATTGTTTTAGAGACCTTAAACCTGAACCAGAATCAATCTGAATAGGTGTAACATCTTGGTTTTGGGAAGTATGATATGTGGTGTTGCATGTGTAGAGGTTTAAAAGAATTGATTTGACCACCTATGTCACCAAAGTGTATTTATTTTTTCGGTCACTTGTCTAGAGAGAACTCTAGAGTTAAGAGGGCTTACGCTGTAGCAGTCAAAGGATGGGTGACCTTCCAGAAAGTGATTTTCGTAATTGTGTGAGTGATAACAAAACACAAGGAAAGATCATGTGATAATATTTATGGTCGATCAACAAGTCTTTCAAGCCTCCTGAACGTAGCGTACTGACCTATCGACAGCTAAGATGGGCCCACAGGCCCAAAGAGGACGTGGAGCCCATTAAGGTGGCGGTCGAGGCGTTACAATCGGTATCGGAGCCAGGTTCAGGCCATTCTGGTTCTGAAAGGTCATAATTTTAAATTTTTTTGAAGGAAATGGTTTTAACAGTAATTTACGTTTTCAAGAAAAAAAGACTTTTAGGTTTTCTAAAAAAATGGATTTTTAAAAAAGAAATATTTTGACGTCTTCCAAAAAATAAAATAATAATAATAATAACGCTTTATAAAAAAGAAAAAATAATAATGAGTGCTGCTTTGAATTTATTTTCTTTTGTTTTTGGTTGTTATGTTAGTCATTTCTGAGAAATGTCGTGGGTTATGTTCAAATAAGTTGTTGGAGATAGTGAGTCACTAAGATTTGAGACAGTGACTTTCTGGAGTTTTGTCAGGGTACGAAGACAATGAGAGAGTATAAGCAGCATTTCAGTCGTCTCATGAGATTCAGTGATAGAGACAAGACTGAGCATGATGCGGTTCGTAAGTTCGAGAGAGGGTTACGTGCTAGCATTTGTAACCTTTGCTCTGTCCAGGATTGTGCTAATTTTATTGAGATCTTGGAGATGGCTGCATCAAAAGAGAAAGGCCTTGAGGAGGAAGCTAGCGATCTCATGCGTACCCAGTCTAAAGCTGCAAGAGGTTGTGAGCCTCAAAATTTTCCTCGAGATAATCATAGCTCGGAACCTAGCTAGACTTGGCCGTTATGTGCTACTTATGGAAAAAATCATGACGGAAGTAGTTAGAGGGACATAATAAAATGCTTCCGGTGTGGACAACCAGGTCATACCAGGTAGGATTATCCAGCAAGGGACAACTGCATGAGATGTGGACATCCAGGTCATTATGCATGAGATTGCACAGCACAAATGGCAGTAAGGCAACATGGAATGAAAAATGAAGCAAACTTGCCACCACCTCCAAAAAAGCAAGCAATTGGTCCACATGTGTATGCAGTTAGAGAGCAGGATGATGCAGAGCAGGTCGCTACATAGATAATCAATGTTGCTACCAATGAATAGGTTAGAGTCTAAGCACATGGCATGGATTTTTGTTTTAGCGGCGGATGAATAAGAATAATAGTTCATTTGCTTGGGATATTAATTTCTTTGGAGTTATATTCATTTAGGATTTCAAAACATTGAGTTTTGCCTTATTTATTAAAACTGATGTGGTATATCTATTTGATTATACAAAGGAAAACTGAATCATTCCAGACTTATGTCATTAATGAATCCCAAAAGCTCCTTAAGGACATAAGTGGTTTTTAACCCTAAGTGTTGAATTCGATGGCGCAATTGTAACATCCGTGTCCCGCAATCCGATCTGGGTGATTCTGGGTAAGTTCGTGGAACAAGGAGATAGCCGAGAGAAGTTGGACGGGTCTAATAAGTGGTCAAAGGGAACAAAGTGGCCAGTCAATCAAGGGACAACCGTGCGGATTTGGTTTTGGCCAAGTTGGTACGGACGGATTGAACGAAAGGTCGATTTCAGTTGAGTTGGATCGAGTAATGGGTAAGGAAATCCAAAAGATCAAGTGACTTAGTGAAATCTAAGTTAAGCAGCTAAAAGTAGGTAAGTAGCTCTGTGGACAGGCACCTGCGTGAGCTGGTTCGATCGGGAACAAGCAGTTAGGTGCGTGAGCAGTCAGTCTGGTTAGAAGGCAGTTAGCTGCATAACCAAGTAAGTGACTCAGCAGTCCGAGTGGGTAGCCAACTAGCTGCATCAACAGGCAGCTGCATGAGCAGCTTGTGGTGTATGAAGCAGATAGTGCATGAGCAGCTTGCAACCACTAAGCTAACTAAGCACCTCACGTGTAAGTTGCTAAAGAAAACCCATGGACCAAGTTGTTTAGGAAACCCGAAGGTAAAGGAAGCCTTGATTCTAATTGTGACGCCCCAAAAAGTCAACCTTATGCGAACCGCGGGCATCTAACTTGGAACGCACCTAAATCACAGCCACATAGTCTGTGAGGTTCAAACCTATTTCTTTACTTATCAGATATGGTTCCCTAAAAACATTTAGTCATTGAAGCAGAACTCGACCTTCCGTTTAATCCGTCCGTACCAACTTGTCCAGAACCAAATCTGCATGGTTGTCCTTTGATTGACCGACCACTTTGTTCTCTTCGACCACTTATTAGACCCGTCCAACTTCTCTCGGCTATCTCCTTTTTCCACGAATTTACCCAGAATCACCCGGATTGGATTGTGGGACGCAGATGTTATAATTCTCCTCCACCCAAAGGAGATTCGTCCTCGAATCTTAGACTCAACCGACGCTTTCCCATATCTCAAACCACTTAAGGAACGTTTCCTTCATCCATAGCCGGATGAAATTTACTTTGATCGGATGATACCCTAGCCATCGTGTACACTCTTGGACTCATGGCTTGTCTTTTCGCTGGTGGTAGTCCTTCCTTAGCTTGTTTCCTTGTCGGCTGCATTAGCTCAGGACATTTCGGTCTAATGTGTCCAACTTCACCGTAGTTGTAGCATATCCTTGTATCTGATCCAACATTTTCCTTCCTTGTGTTCAATCCTAAGCAATCACGTGCCTTATGCTCAGAACTACCGCACCGAAAGCATTTTCCGGTAAGAACTTTACACAATCCCGAATGATTCTTACCACATGTTGAACACGCAGAATAATCCGTCTGGTCCGAATAACTCCATTATGACTTCTCTATTTCCTGTCCAGACTCATTCCCATACTCCGATTGGGTTATAGGAACACCCAATTTTTCTTTCTTACGCATCTTAGCTTCCTCCCCGATCTCACCTTCCAATTGAGCCGCCTTTTCCACCAACTCAGACATGGATGTGTAATTCCGAACTAAGCATATCACCTTTCTAACCATAAGGCAATCAATATGCTCAATACAATCAATCCATCACGCAAGTATTCATGCGAGACATAACACCGTTCACTTGGCTCGATTAGGCACTCGGTACGGTCTGTCTCCTTTAACTATTCGGGTCATGTGTACTCTGCTATTACCCGGCCATAGAGCATACACACAACCAGACCTTTACCACTTAATCCAACCATACCGTCCGAGCTACCCATCGACCGTATTTAATCAATATCACGCATCATGAATCACAATCATCATATAACACATAAAGCAATAATGGGTCGACCTACGGTCAACCACTCACCTTAGCCGAACACCTGACACCTCTTGACGCTAATGGAAGATTGTTCAGTCTGAAATTAACCTCATAGCCGGACTAACACTTTCTCAAACAAATTCCAACTTCTGAAGATCCTTGCTCGGAACACTTAGAGTTTTCTTTCTGATTTTTCTAACTTTTTTGTAATGCTTCCAAGTGACCCGAATGAGGTTTCTTTATAGGAACCAATGCTTCCTTTACCTTCGGGTTTCCTAAATAACTTGGTCTGTGGGCTTTCTTTAGCAACTTACACGTGAGGTGCTTAGTTAGCTTAGTGGCCGCAAGCTGCTCATGCAGCTGTCTGCTTCATACACCGCAAGCTGCTCATGCAGCTGCCTGTTGATGCAGCTAGTTGATTACCCACTCGGACTACTAAGTCACCTACTTGGTTACGCAGCTAACTGCCTTCTAACCAGACTGACTGCTGCTAAGTGCTTGTTCCTGATCGAACCAGCTCACGCAGGTGCATGTCCACGGAGCTACTTACCTACTTCCAGCTGCTTAACTTAGATTTCACTAAGTCAATTGATCGTTCGGATTTCCTTACCCATTACTCGATCCAACTCAACTGAACTTGACCTTCTGTTTAATCTATCCGTACCAACTTGGCCATAACCAAATCCGCATGGTTGTCCTTTGATTGACTGACCACTTTGTTCCCTTCGACCACTTATTAGACCCGTCTAACTTCTCTCGACTATCTCCTTGTTCCACGAACTTACCCGGAATTTAAAGTGGGGGAGAATTGTGAGACCCAAACTTGAGTTTTGAGAACTCAATTTCGTGGCTCATAAACCCAATAAGAGTAGAATTTGAGTTTGAGAAAATCTGTTAAGAAAAATAAGAAAGGTTTGAGACCTTAACCTAGTTCCAAAACCTAGTGTGTTTTCCTATTTAAATATCTTTTCTCAGTGCCGCCTAAGTTTTTCCTCTTCTCCTATCCGAAAACTCAAGCCTCAATGCAAGTTCTCCATCAGCGAAGTTGATTGAATAACCTAGTTCAGCCTCCAAGTGGTAAAGAAACCAGTCCGCACCACTATTTTTCGGGGGCAATAACTCTCTCATCACTGATCTTGATCGTAATGTTTATTTGTTTGGAAAGATCTCTTTCTTAAGAGTTTGTATCTATAAACAGCTTGTCGATCGGAGTTATATTGAGAAAGTTACGATCAATCTAAAGTAAGACGTTGAAACTATTGCTGTTTAGAAATGTGTCCGTTTGGCTTGATTTCGGGGCTCATAACTATTTTCTCATTGATCTTCTCATTGTGAAATTTATAGTTCTGGAAAGATCTCTCTTTCAAGAGTCCTTAGATGCAAAAAGCTTCACAATCGGAGATGTATTGGGAAAATTACGAGCATATTAAGGTAAGAGACGAATTTTGGTTTTAGTTCAGACTTAGGGAAAATTCTTGATTTTTGTTATTATAACTGTGTTCGACTTGGCATCTTTAGGGTTGTTTTCTGTTATCGTCTGAGTAAGGAGATCTATGAACTTATTGTCTTAGGATAGGGGACATATCAAGGAAACCAACATGACCATTGGATGTTCAGATCAAGGTAAGATCTGTTTAGAAATCGCGTGGCTTGTCCAACACGTAACCATAATAAGAACCCTAATATTGTTTGTTGCTTGTACATGAAGGCAGTTGCTGGGTTTTGTGTTTTAGTCTATTTTTCTTGCATTTTCGATCTGTTCACCAGCTAATCAAGGTGAAGACGTGATCTGCGAGTTCTTTAGCTGAGTTCAATTTTAGGCACATTTATAGTAAATAGATAAATGTGCCAAAATAAAAATAGAGCTAAATATCACGTCTTCACCTTGATTGGCCGGTGAACAGATCAAAAACGCAGAAAAATAGACTGAAACACAAAACCCAACAGCTACCTTCGTGCACAAGCAACAAACTAAATTAGGGTTCTTATTCCAGATCAACAATGGTTACTTGTCGGAGAAGCCACATGATTTATGAACAGATATTACCTTGATATAAACGTCCAATGTTCCCGTTGGTTTCCTAGATATGTCCCATATCCTAAGCTAACAAGTTCCTACTCTCCTTACTCAGATGATAACAGAAAACAAACCCAAAAGATACCAAGTGGAACACATTTATAATAACATAAATCCAAAATTTTCCCCAAGTCTGAACTAAAAACCAAAATTCGCATCTTACCTTAATCTGCTTGTAACTTTCCCAATACAACTCGGATTGAGAAGCTGTTTGTGTCTAAGGATTTTTCAAAGAGAGATCTTTCCAGAACTATAAATATCACAACCAGAAGCTAAATGACCGAATAGGTATGAGCCAAAAAATTAAGCTAAACAGACACATTTCTAAACAGCAACAGTTTTGATGTCTTACCTTAGATTGATCGTAACTTCCTAAATATAACTCTAATCGACAAGTCATTTGCAGCTACAGATACTTGAGAGAGAGATATTCCCAAACATACAAAATTATGATCATAGGATCAGTGATGAGAGAATTATTTCCCCCAAAAAGCAGTGGTTTGGACTGGTTTCTTAACCACTTGGAGACTGTACTAGGTTGTTCAATCAACTTTGGAGATGGAGAAACTTGCTCAGAGGCTCCAATTTTCAGATAGGAAAAGAGGAAAAAACTTAGACGATGCTGAGAAAAGAGATTTAAATAAGAAAACACACTAGGTTTTGGAGCTAGGTTGAGTTCTCAAACCTTCCTTATTTTTCTCAACAGATTTTCTCAAACTCGAATTCTTCTCTTACTAGGTTTATTTGGGCCACGAAATTGAGTTCTCGAAAATCAAGTTTGGGTCTCAAGTCTTGGTCTCACAAAAAGACCCGACAAAATACCTAAATAATTCCTAAATCTATTTACCCAAAAACCAAACCCAAATCCAAACCGGAACCAATACTAAATCAAGAACAATATTTTAGCTTTTTAGAGTTTTTCAATTAAATCTTATTTAAATTTTTTATACAAAATACCCAAACTCAAACCCAAACTTGATCTATATAAAACCAAACTCTATCCAAAAAATAAAAGTATTTGAATAAGTCTTAAATCAAAAGAACCAAAATACCAAATTAGAGGAACAAAACCCGATAAAAAACTAGATTATCCTAAATCTATGTACCCAAAAAATTGAATTTGAACCCTAGCCGGAACCAAATCAATAACCAAATTTGTACCAGTTAATTTTATATTAAATTTTAGCTCTTTAGATTTTTTATTAAACTATTATTAATTTTGAATTTTCATATAAAAATATATAACCAAACTAACCTTAATCCTATTTTTAAGAGTAGTTATGAATCATAGGTTAATTTTATCCTAAATTGTATAACACGTCCAAAATAAAAGTGTCTTCCGCATTAATATATAAGATGTAATGCTATTTTTGTGACTAGCACACACTATTCTGATATATATATATATATATATATATATCTTTTTATATATCTTATTATAATTAATATAGTTTTTCAAAGTTATTAATTAATAACAATATTCTTCCACATGTCAAATGCAACAAGCAGAAATTTTTAGTTGACATATATAAAACAAGGAGGATTTTCAATAATACCCATTTTGGGATGTACCCTATTCAAAATCTACAATTTTCTTTGAAAATTTGGAGAGAGAAATGGTCATTAAGGAGTACATTTTAAAAAAGAGCTTTTCGAAAAGAGCATTTTTGGTAATTCATCTCAAAACAATTAAAACTAAGAAAAGAAGATAATCATATCTATACCACAAAATATTTATTTCAATTTGAAATCCTATTATATGAAGGAACCGAATCCTAACACACGAAGGAATAGTAAATAATTAACTATATTCTAATCTTAAAATAATATTGTTTTAAAAATTTTGAGAGAAAATTGAATTCAATAAAAGAATTAGAAATAATTATATCTATTTATAATAACTATAAAATAGTTATTATACATAGATAATTTTATACATTAGTCAGTATCGATATTAGAATTATCTTACTTCTAAAATAAATATTATATATAGATAATCTTATTATATAAAGTTGGGTTTCTAAATTACTCATTAACATGATAATTCTATTTGTCAAAATTGAACAATCATAATTTTATGTATTTATCTACTTTTGTTAAAATAAATAAAATATAGTTTGAATAAATTTTTTAATATTTAACTTTATCACAAAATATTTATCTTTATTACATAAAATAGTTTTAAATAATTATATTTATTTAATTATCATAAAAGATAAAAATAATTACAAAATATTTATTTTTACTGAGTATAAAATAAAGAAAAACATCATATTAAAAGTTACATTTAAATATATATATATATATATATATATATATATGATATTTTGAATAATATCTATCTATCTATTTACATAATCCTAATCTAAAAAAAGTTCCTAATCTAAGAAGAAATCCTTATCTAAAAGAAAATTGAGAATATTATTTGTTTAAAAAATTTATTCTAACAGAAAGTTATTTTCAGTACTAATCTATATTTATAAATAGTTATCATTTTTATTAATCCTAACATAAAAAGTAAGTTAATTATCTTACAAATTATGAATTAAAATAATTGTATATTTAAAAAATACAATTATGAAAAAGTTATGAATTTTTAAATACTATAAAAAATAATTAGTGACATTAATCTTTATATAATAAGATAATTTTTATATAATATGATTATTGACATTAGTTTTTACTCTTTATGTAGTAAGATTATCGACATTATGTCTTGATATACTAAGATTGCTCTTTATATAAAAAAATTAGTGTTTATTATATAGTCCTTTTATAATAAAAAAGATATATATCTCTTATCATAATTTTATCATTAGATAATTATCTAAGTATATCTTAAATATTTATTTTTATGCATAAACCTAATCTGAAAGGGATTATGTATAAATAATCTAAATTTAAAAGGGAATTGTAAAAACCAATTACTATATATACATAAATACGTAGCTGATTTTTTCAATTCTCTCCATCTTTTCAACCTTTCTCCAACTTAATTCTTTCTCTTTAGTTTACATCCAACCCAATCAAAGCAAACAAAAAAAAGTAAACGCTTTGAATTTTTTGTATCATTATTTTGTTTCACAATTATTTATATGATATCTAATCATCCTATTATATAAAGTTGGGTTTCAAAAGTTAAAAATCAAATTCTAATCCTATTATAATAAGTTGGGGTTTCAAAAGTTAAAAATCCTATTATATAAAGTTGGGTTCAAAAGTTATTAATCCTATTAAATAAATTTGGGGTTCAAAAGTTAAAAATCAACATGATTTTTCTACATGTCAAATCCGACGACCAAAAATTATTTTGTATTTATATTTTGTTAAAATTGGGTTTTAAATTTTAAAAATTAACGGGATTGTTCTATATGTTAAATCCAACAATCAAAAACTATTCGGTATTTATATTTTATTAAAAATATAAAGTCAAATCTGTTATATAAAGGTGGTTTCAAAAGTTACTAATCAACGAGGTTATTTTTCATGTTAAATCCAATGATTAAAAATTATTTTGTATTTATATTTTATCAAGAAGATAAAATCAAATCTTTTTATATAAAGAGGAATTACTAAAAGTGCCCTTTTCAAAATGTCTTTTTTCAAAACATACCCCCTTATGACTGTTGGAGATGGATCCGAGATCCTACTTCGGTCCACCAAAAACAACGAGTCGAATATAAAAGAAACATCCGATTGCAAGCACTAAGTTTTCAACTTGGACAAGATATTCGACTCAGCAAAATGTCTTGTCTCGGAAGGTTCTACGAACCTGAACGGAAGTCGGATGACACGTCATCATACAATAACCAAGAGTTTTCCTATTCTAATATGGAAAACTTCCACAAATCTAGCACGAATCTTAACATATTCAGTTTTATCAACAAGATTTGTAAATCTTCCTTTATTTTCTACACATGTAAACCGCCTCTATAAACTATAAATAGAGGTGCAATATTTCCGAAGTAGGATCTTCTTTTGGACATTCGAAGTTTAATAAGAACACTAATTCGGCCTTCACCAATCCTATTGTTCAGCTAAGTAAGCTCTTACTCCAGTTCGAACCAACATGAGTCATTGCCCATTCTCCCCTACTCTTTTAATCAGGAACCACAGTTTAGTACCGGCTGTGCTAAACCCGATTCAACAGTTGGCGCCGTCTGTGGGGAAGATATTGAAGGACATCTTCACAAAGGTAAGAGGATACTCTGAAACTAGGAATATGGTGGACGGAGAAATCACCATAAGCTCACCAGAAAGGAGGGAACCTCTCCCTCCAGAATACACTGATCCGGCGGACAGATCGAAAATGGATGCTACTCAGATTCAGAAGGATAGTCGATAGGAAACTTGGGAGGAGGGAGACCTTCCACCACCACCATTGGGATCGCCAACACTCGGAACTTTAGTGCGTAGCCTTATCACACAACAAGAAGCTTCTGATCAAAGGAACGCCAAGAGGTTTGATCGGCTCAAATCCCGCTTAAATGAGAGTAGCCTCCCAGCTACTCAAGTCAGCAGGCCGTGCGTTGAAGCACTGGCTAGTGTTCAGAGAACACTATTCTGGGACTTCCCAAGTCCACAGCGAGCCGCCACTTTGGTACAAGATCACTCCGCCGTACCGAACGCAGCAAGACAGCAAAGCCAAGTGACTTTGGATGCTGCCATAGTATTAAAGATGATGGATGACATCAAGTCCAAATTCCATCAAGCTACTAGCTCGGCACCCAAGATAGGAAGGATCCTACCTTAGGCGCATAATTCACCATTCGCACCGCGACTATAGAGGGTCTTGGTAAACAGAGGATTGCTACTTTGATGTCCTTCTTACAACGGAAACACGGATCCCATATAATTTATGAGCGCCTTCAATGTCATGATGAACGGTACCAACTATACCGTGGATAATGAAGATGCGGCCTAGTGCCAGCACTTCATGGAAAACCTAACCGGGGATACCTTGGTATGGTTCACCAAGCTTCCCACTGGTCCATTGAGAGCTTCAATCAACTAGTCGAGTTGTTTATGAACCAATATGCTTTGTTCGTCAACCAGGACACCTCTACCGTTGAACTCTGATCTTTGAGGCAGGGTTTCGACGAATCCTTGAAGACATATCTCGGATGTTTCAAGAAGATACACCAAGGCCAAAGTCAGTGACGACATGGTAATCGAAGCCCTCCAAACCGGAATGGGGACTAATGAGGCGTTAAAACAGACCTTTTCTATAACAGGCCCAGTACAATCTCTGACGCCTTGTGCAGGGCAACTAGACATGCCAAATATGTAGAGGAAAAAAAATCCTATCACAAAACCAAATGTGCAGCGGAATTCGGTAGTGAAGAGCAAAAAAAGTTGCACTACGAGCGTAGGGAGCACAACAAAGGCAAGATAAAATCGGCAACCGATTTCTGAGTTGGGGAGAACAACAGCCCCTGAGATAAATCATTCTATAATACCTACAATCAGAACGAATATTGTGGTTTCCACAAGAAAGCAGGCTATTCGACTGCGAAATGCAAACAGCTGCAAGAGTTCCTTGCTAATAAATTCAGCAAAGAAGAATTGGAGGTCTCAGATGAAGAAACCCAGAGGTATAAAGCACATAAGCTGAATGAAACTGAGCAACGAGAAACTGCCTTCAAATCGGCGAGCCCAAAAGCTAGTGCTTATGAACTAGCAAAGCGGCAAAAACCAGAAAGAGACAATGACAGATCGAGTGATCTAGGAGTTGTCCTTGGTGTAATCATGGACAGATTAAAGTTTTGCGATGATACTATTCATTCAATATAAAAATATGAACGAAAAGTAGTCGTCTCAGTCAACCAAGAGCCTGCCCAGGAATGCATGCATGTCGTAGACTCGGTGATCACTTTCACGCAGAAGATGTCAAAGGAGTTAGCTTCCCACACAACAATCCCATAGTCGTCAAAGTCTGAGTTGCACACTGTGACATTTCGCGAATCCTCATTGATACTGGGAGTTTGGTGGATCTCATCTTCAAAGAGACTCTTGATAAAATGGCATTGTCAAACATCCACCTTAAACCCGTGGACATGACCTTGACCGCGTTTGATGGAAGCACAATCAAGGCGATTGGAATAGTGAAGTTAACTATCCGAGTTGCTGGACTCACAAGATGGATCAAGCTACTTATTGTAGATAAACCACCCATCTACTACATGATGTTAGGATCCCCTTGGATACATGCGATGAAAGTCGTGCTATCAAGCTACAACCAATGCGTCAAGATCCCAACGAGTGAAGGAGTCTACACTCTTAAATGCGATTAGAAAATAGCCAGAACTTGCTTCATCGCCGAGCTGAAGCTAAGAAACATATCTTGCATGATTAAAACATCAATAAGGAGCAAAGCGCTTACCAAACTCTCCCTCCCGAGAATCCCAACCAGTCAACTATCGAGCTTGTTAACAGAAACTTGGCCAATCCGATAAAGTGCGTGAGCATCGGAATCGACCTAAGTAAACCTATCAAGGAAAAGCTAATACAACTCCTTGAAGAGAACATGGCAACGTTCGCATGGAAACCAACTGATATGCCTAGAATCGACCCGACAATCACAAGTCACAGACTAGACGTCGATCCGACGTACAAGCCGATAAAGCAGAAGAGAAGAAAGTTCAGGCCATAAAGAACAAAGGCCGTAATCAAAAAAGTAAAAAAGCTGATTGAAATTGGATCAATCACAGAGGTTTAATACCTAGCATGGCTGGCCAATCCGTTAGTCATTTTTAAAAAGAACGGAAAGTGGAGAGTTTGTGTAGAATTCACCGATCTCAATAAAGTGTGCCCGAAGGACAGCTACTCATTGCCAAACATCGACCGAGTTATCAAAGCGACAGCTGGGAACGAGCTTCTCTCATTTATGGATTCCTTCTTGGGATACAACCAGATACGAATACATCCTGATGATATGGAAATAACATCGTTCATCACGGAGCGAGGCACTTATTGCTACAAGGTAATGCCATTTGGACAAAAGAACGCTGGAGCTAACTATCAGCGCCTCGTAAACAAAATGTTTGCCAACAAACTCGGGAAAACCATGGAAGTATATATCGACGACATGCTAGTAAAGTCGTTAAGGGCCGAAGACCACGTCGAGCATTTGACCCGTTGCTTCAAAAATCTGAATGAGTATCATATGAAACTCAATCCAGCAAAATGCACCTTTGTTGTTATGTTAGGGGAATTCCTTAGATACATAGTCACTCAACGAGGAATCGAAGCAAACCAAAACAGGTCACGACAATCCAATAGCTACCTTCTTTGAAGAATAAGCCGTCTTAAATCGCTTCATACCGTGCTCGACAATACTGCATAGTCCAAACCAGTCAAGACGACTAAGGAAATGGGCAATAGAGCTGAGCGAGTACGATATTAAATTCAAAGGACTTAGAAGCACGAAGTCACAAGTCCTAGCCAACTTTATAATCGAGCTATCACCAGACTTAGAGCCTCTAAGCTTAGAAGAAAACAAAACATGGAGGATCTACATAGACGAATCTTCCTCACAACGGCTCAGGAGTGGGAATCAGACTAGAAAGCCCCACAGGAGAAGTCATGGAACAATCTTTCCGACTTGCGTTTCCAGCCTCAAACAATAAAGCAGAGTACGAGGCATTAATTGTGGGAATAAAGTTAGCAAAAGAAGTCAGGGCACTGACATCACTTGTTATGGTGACTCCCAACTTGTCGTTAATTAAGTGAACAGAGGATACGACACAAAGAACGATAGAATGGAAGCTTATCTCTGCATGGTAAAAGAAATAACCAAGGGGTTGAGATTTCAAATCAGCAAAATCTCAAGATCTGAGAACAAATCTACTGATGCCCTCGCAGCTCTCGCATCCACAACAGATCATATCCAACGATAGATTATCTTGGTAAAAAGCATAGATAGGCCAAGCATAAGCCTACCAAATGGAGAAATGGAACTAGTCTCGGCAATAGATGAAGTCCGAGAAGATTTTGATTCCGAGATGGTAGACGCCAAACATAACTCCAAACAGAAAATAGACTGGTGAGATGAAATCTTAGCCTATATCATCGACAACAAGACGCCGGAAGACAGATGGGTTGTACGACGCCTAAAAGCGAATATCGCTTTCTACATGTAAATCGGTGAAAAACTTTACCAAAGAAGTTCAAACTGAGTATTTCTTACATGCGTTCACGGCAAGGAAGTCGATGAAATCATCAAAAAAATGCATGATGGAGCAAGAGGAAACCACAAAAGTGGAAGAATGCTCATTCAAAAGATTAGGAAACTCGGTTACTATTGGCCAACCATGTCCAAGGATTGTGCCGAGTATACTGCCAAATGAGACAAATGCCAAAGGCATGGAGACATTATTCACGCTCGAACCAAGGAATTAACATCCGCAATAATTCCTTATCGGTTCATACGATGGGAAATGGATATAGTTGGGCCGTTATTATTCTTCCGGCAAAGGAGATTCATGCTCGTAATGACAGACTACTTCTCAAAGTGGGTCGAAGCAGAAACTTACTCTCAGATTAAGGATAGAGATGTAATCAAATTTGTATGGAAAAACATCATCTGTTGACATGGTTTTCCATACAAGATCATAACAGATAACTAATCTCAATTCATCTCGGCCAAATTTACTAACTTTTGTGCAAGATGGAATATTCGAAGGAGCAAATTAACACCATGGAACCCGCAAGGTAATGGTCAAGAAGAGGCCACAAACAAACAATCCTCGATGGTTTGGAGAAGCAACTTTCCAAAAAGAAAGGAAGTTGGACTTCTGAGTTAGAAGGAGTGTTATGGTCACATCAAACCACTCCTCAGCGATCAACCAGGCGAACTCCATTCTCTCTATCTTACGAAATGGAAGCATTAGTCCCAGCAGAAATTGTAGTGCCAACTCTGCGCCGTGAACGTCTTTCCAAGAACAAAGATGCAAATAACAGTGCTATGGAAAATAGCATTGACGACTTGGAAGAGGAACATGAAGAAGCCCTCCTCCGAGTACAAAATTATCATTAGTAAGCCGCAAAATACTACAACAAGAAATTACGCGGACGACGCTTTGCTGTTGGACATCTTGTACTCCAAAAGGTGTTCGAAAACACAGCAAACACAATGCCGGGAAACTCGGTGCTAATTGGGAAGGGGCATACATTATCTTTGAAGTCGTCAAACCGGGCGTCTACAAAATCACCACTATGGAAGGAGTTCCAATTCCTCGAAGTTAGAATTCCATCAACTTAAAACGATATTACTACTAGCAAGTCCCTTTCTCGGCAAACTAAATATGTTGCTTAACGCATCGCAATCTAATTCATTAGTTATGTAATTAGAACTACATCTTGGCTTGACCCTTTGGAGAACGTAGGTAGCCTTTGGGTCCAGCTAGAACTTAATACAAAATTATTATGTCGATAATCGGCATTCAAAAAAAAAACAAAACGGGATTACACCCTCTATAACCCAAGATAAATTCTCGAAAAATCTAACTTGTCTTTTAAGCCGAGTATTAAAATCTTGTCAAACTCAACCTCGAAAAACTTATTAAAAGTAAAGGAATTCTACTGAAATCCAAAATCAACGACTAGAACCTAGTCCTTATCTTAAATACCGAGTTCTAAACTCGTCGAGCCTAACGTTGAAAAACTTGCAATCATTGAGTTTAAAAACCTCAAAAATCGCTGACTAAGATTTAGTCATTTTCTTGGAAAGCAAATTCCAAATTCTACCGAACTCAAGTGGAGTTTAATTTATGGCAGGAAAGACAATGCTTAAAGGCTTTGTATATATTGGCCGAGATTAATTTCTCACCTAACAGCAGAACAAAGTTCCATACATGTTCTTAAGAACAGTTTCCTTTAGAGGATGGAAACATAGCATAGGACAGGTGCATTGAAACAGTTCTCGTCAAAGGACAAAAACATAGTTTAGGACAGGTTTATCAAGTCAGAACTCGTCAAAAGATGAAAACATAGTTTAGGACAGGTTTATCAAGTCAGAACTCTACAAAAGACGAAAACATAACCTAGGACAGGTTTATGAGGATAACTTCTCATCTAAATGACAGAACATAATTTCATACAGATCAAAAGACAAAGCATAGCTTCGCACAGAAATACCGAGAATAACTTCTCGGCTAACGTCAGAACATAGTTCTGTACAGATCTTAAGACAAAGCACAACTTTGTATATAGATATTGAGAATAATTTCTTGCCTAACAACGGAACATAGTTCCGTACAGACCTAAAGACAAAGCATAGCATTGTGCAGAAATGCCGAGATTGATTTCTCACTAAAGATGGAACATAGTTTCGTACAGATTTATCGAGATAAAAAATCTCACTTAACGACAAAGCAAAGCTTTGTACAGAGTTACGAGATAAAAATCTCAAATAAGTGAGAATGTGATTTCTGAACAGATAAATAGAAATTCTTTGGACCAAGTTTTACGAATACAGTTTCTGAATCCGAACTTCTTAAACCTGAACTGAGTCCTAAAACCTTAGTTTCAAAGCCGCATAACAGAAAGTTCACTTTCAAACTCTAAAACAAGATCAAACTCTCTAAACGTAGAAAGAAACTTCTCTAAACGCGCAAAAACAAGAAAAGGATCTCGAAAACCAAAATTCATAAAATAACGAGTAAAGCGTTAAAGTAATTTTCATTCATTATCAAATCTCGTTTCATTTACACAGGAAATAGTGCTTACAAAAAAAAGTACCGAGTACATATAAAATTCTATCCAAAAGACCTAGTGCCGACTACAAAAAAAGACTACGACAAAGGCCTAGAGAAATTACTATGCTTCTGTGAGTCTACTTTCACCAGCGTTAGAAGCTTCTCCAACTTCAAAAACAAGGACAACCAAGTCCTCCGGAAGCAGCAACATCAAGCTCTCCTTGTTGACAAGCTCCCGCAACTCGTCCATTTTGGCGGTTATCGAGTCCACGACTGTACAGGGAATGTGAACTCCCCAATCAGAAAGCAGCCGAAGAACATTTGCTGACCCGATAAACTGGGCATACGACAGATGAGTCTCAAGATTCTTGTTAAGATCGCAAAACCGAGCAGCAATCCGGTTAAATCGGATAGGCGCTCACGAAGAACCCCAAAATATCTTGAGGTCTCAATGGTTAGCGCCTGGCAAAGTCGAGAATCAAAGTCCCCACTCACCTGATCTAACTCGGCTTGCCATCTAAACACCGTATTGTTAGCTTTTTCAGCAGATTTAAAAGCGACACCCCGGTCAGACTCGGTGCAATCCAGCGAATCTAACAGTTTCGCATTTTGAGCTATGAACTCGAGGACATTCTCATGCTCCACTTTTAACTCGTCCTTTGTGCGAGCAAGTTCCTCTTTGGCAGCGGAAAGTTCATAGTAGTTCCACCACTTCCAAGTAGTTTTCAGCAACTCGGGCTGGTATGCCCCTATCCTTGCCATGGGCGGAACCGCTTCTATTTTCCCTCCTTGGAGAACTAACCCTTAATGGCGCATCTTTTCTTGCTTTCTTTGTGGGCTGCAGATTCTCTTGGCCAGAACTCGAAGGGACATCCACTATATCTTTAATCGGAGCAACCAAGAGTTCAGAAACCCTAGAAGAACTTCTAGATGGTCGAGCGTTTAGACCCTCAAGAGCAGAACTAACACCGGCCTCAATATTAGGAAGCCTAAAATCATCAAGACCCATTTTTGAAAAAGATAAGAAGAACTTAGAAGAAATTTGAAGTATCAAAAAACTCGAAAGTCGTCAAAGCAAGTATAAGCAGATGAAAAGTGAATGGTAAAATAAGAAGATGCACGGTATTTATAGAGAATTTCTGGAATATAAAGCAACACAAAGCTGAAAAAATGAATAAGCAGGAAGTAATCGAAGCGACGTCATGCAGTAATAATGATGATTCGCATAAAATCGAGGCGACTATTCAAATGACCTACTGAAAAACTGCCATGTGGACCAAAGATTCTGGAAGATGAAACAACCTTTCCGACTCGGAAATTCGGTACTAGAATTTTCTGAGTCTCGGGGGGGGGGGACAATTGTTGGAGGTGGATCCGAGATCCTAATTTGGTCCACCAAAAACAACGGGTCGAATGTAAAAGAACCACCGGATTGCAAGCATTAATTCTTCAACTCAGACAAGATATTCAATTTGGTAAAATGCCTCGTCTCAAAAGGTTCTACGAACCTGAAGGGAAGTTGGATGACACGTCAGCATACAATAAACAGGAGTTTTCCTATTCTAATAAGGAAATCTTTCATAAATCTAGCTCGAATCTTAACAGATTCAGTATTATCAACAAGATTTGTAAATCTTCCTTTATTTTCTACACATATAAACCACCTCTATAAACTATAAATAGAGGTGCAATCTTTCCGAAGGAGAATCTTCTTTTGGACATTCGAAGCTCTTACTCCAGTTCTATTGTTCAGTTAACTAAGCTCTTACTCCAGTTTGAACCAACAAGAGTCCTTGCCCATTATTCCCTTCCCTTTTAATAAGGAACCACCATTTAGTACCGACCGTGCTAAACTCGATTCCAACAATGACCATTTCTCTACCCCAATTTTCAAAGGAAAAAGTAGGTTTTGAAAAGAGTATACGCCAATAGGGGTATTTTTAAAAATCTCCCTTATATAAGTTTGGGTTTCAAATCCATTATATAAAGTAGGATTTCAAATGTTGCAAATCAACGGGATTGTTCCAAATGTCAAATCCAATGGTCAAAAATTATTCTATATTTATATTTTATTAAAAAATGAAAACAAATACGTTGATCTAAAGTTGAGTTTCAAAAGTTACTAATCAATGAGATTGTACCACATGTCAAATCCAACAATCAGAAATTATTTCATATTTATATTTTATTTTAAAAAAGATAAAATCAAATTCTAATCCTATCTATTATATAAAGTTGGATCTTAAAATTATTCATTAACAGAATTCTTTCAAGTGTTAAATCCAATGATCCTAAATTTTGAATTATTTTTATATAATTTAAAATATATATTTTCTTAAATGTTTTTATTTACCATAAAATATTGATCATATAAAGTTGAGTTTCAAAAGTTACTAATCAACGAGATTGTTCCACATGTCAAATCCAACAATCAAAAATAATTTTTTATTTATATTTTATTAAAAATTTAAATCAAATACTTTTATATAAAGTTGAGTTTCAAAAGTTACTAATCAACGAGATTGTATCATATGTCAAATCCAATGATCAAAAATTATTTCATATTTTTATTTTATTCGAAAAAAAAATAAAATCTTACTCCAATCTTATTATATAAAGTTGGATCCCAAAATTATTCATTAACATGATTCTTCCACATGTAAACCTAATGATACTATATTTTGTAGTACTTTTATATATTTTAAAGTATAGATATATTTTTTAAATGTTTATATTTACCTCAAAATATTTATATATATTCACAATACTCAAATAAAAAATATTGCATAATTATTTTCATTTATGATTATAAAAAATTATACATATTAGATTTTTATAAAAATATAAGTAAAAAATATCTTTGCTTCTATAAATAAATTATAGTTTAAGATATGTATATATTAGTTTAACTTATAATTTTTGTATATTATTTTTTTCCAACCATTCTATATTAATAATTCAAACACCCATAGCCACATATACGAGTTTACAAATTGATGATCACGAGATGTATTTCTTGCACATTAGGCAAGAGTGTTTTCTTTATGATTTAAAAAACAAGGATACAATGAAGGTCAAAACTATAATTCAAATATATATATATATATATATATTTTTATATATACCGGTTTAATCTCTCATTTCTTACATTAGCAAATTTTGCAAAATTTTATAATTTTATACGTTTGAATTCTACAATTAACTTTATTATAAATAAATAAGTGTTCTAGTTATTGTATTGACTAATAATAACAACTAGAAAACAACAGTATGCATGTGATATTCAGTCTACTTGCATATGGTAAATATATTAAAGATAGACACACTTGGACTTTTAGGGATCGAGTCCTATTGTCTACATTATATATGAATTTGACTATTGGACCGACGAGTTGTGCTCCAATATTGACAAAAAATAAGAAAACAACAGTATATCTAACTTCAAAAAAAATAATTATATGTGTAGTGTATCACAAATTCCATATTGTAAAATTTTCACTCAATTCATTTAATTCAGTGATTTTAGGTCTGGTTTTATTAATATTTAATACCTACTCTTTTTGATTCTTTTATTTCATCTAGAAGTAGATTATATTGATTTGGTGTGATTACAAAGATTTGACAATAATAGACCATGTAGAGAACAATGGAAGTAGATAATCATATATTACATCAAGGATAAGAAGATGCCAATCCAAAGATAAGACAAAGACTAACAATGAAACCAGTGTACCAAAGACCATCCAAAGAGTTTCCTGCACAATATTCTCGAAGACGGACTTCAAAACTAAAGATAATGACTTAAAACTATTGATTAGCTTTCTCTGTTGAGATCTTGTAAGTGCCCATGTCAAAGAAATTCCCGAGAAAGTAAGTTGCAAAGAAGTCGCTCAAATCAGAGGGCAAAACCAGGACAACAAAGTTCAATCAATCTACGAGGACAAAGTACCAAATACACTACGGTAAAGTACACTACAGGAAAGATGACTCCAAGATTAAAGCTCCATCGAACCCTAGGTAAGAATCCTAAGCGAATGACGAGAAACACTAACAACAGCCCAAAACTTAATGGCTAACTAAACAAAACAAAAACTGATGAAATAGACTAAGATAAAACTCCAAATCCGGTGACACCATGGAAACCGGCCAAAGCTTCACGCTAAAATATAAACTTGGCAAGAGCTATACAGATCCGGTGTCTTAGATCGAAGACTAACCTTGCTCTCAAGCTCCGACAAAGCTAACAGATGAAAAACTAAGAAAATAAAAGCAAAGCACCAAGGATGGTGGGACAAAAAGGCCAAAGGCGGCGAGACTGAATGGCCAACGACGACTAGGCTAGAGGGTGTCGACAGTGGTGCTATGCGAGTCACCAACCACCAACTCCAGATCGGCAAACAACTTTGGTGGTTAGTCCACATAGGGAGGATGAGAGCATCCACTCTTTTTGATTTTGAAAGCTCTTTTAGGAATATATTTTTAATTATTTTTATTAGGTGTTCCATATATTTTTATAAAAAAAGTTTGTATTTGATATTTTGTGACTATTAGTATTTTGTAATATGTTATATGATTTGTTGATTTATATTAAACTAATATATTAAATAATTTAGAAAATAATGAATGACTATATTTTTTCAAATGTAAACAGAGATCCAAGGGATATTACTACGCTGATGACAAAGCAACAATTTGGTAGTTAGCTCAACAAGGTCTTGAGTTGATAGCATGTCGGGGACTCATTATCCTATTTCTTCGGAAGACATAATTACTAGACTGTTATTATTATCATAGGATTTTATTGGTTATAGATGTTTTCTAGATAAGTCGTGGAAAGATTCTGAATCTTTTTCGGGTTTAGGATGATTTTGCTTCCACAATGGGTTGACAAGTTTTAATTTAAGAGCGTGTGGAATAATGAAAAATTTATCTTTCCATTATTTCGAGATTGAGACGGTTCTTTAGGTTATGTTATGTCTACTTTCTCTTCATATTCAAGATTCAAGAAGTAATATACAGGCAACAACTTTAAAGTTGTGATGATTCATTTACAGATGAGTGGTTGGCGTTCAAGACTAATCTCAAAGGCTATAGAAGGTTTTGTAGTCTGTTAGGATCTTCTTTCACTTTCTCGTATTCTTAGGTATTTAAAGATCGATTTTCTGCCCCACACCATACATGGTTTGTCCAAAGATTTGTTGTTTGTAAACTTTGTGTCTTCTAAATAGTATCTATTTTGATTAATTAAATAAAGTTAATTTGAATATATATATATATATATATATAATTGTTTGACCTATAAAAAAGTTAAAATTTTAAACATTTGTGTTTTTAGAGAACAAAATTTTGGTATAACTCATAATAGCAAAATCTGGGTTAATGTGGAATCCAACATAACTTATTATTATTATTTTTGTCTATATAGGTCTATATAGAAATTAAAATCAAATGGTAACAATAAAATCTAACAGAATTTGATGGAATTTAGAATATTAATTTACTAAAAAATGATACTATATCCCACAAAATAGTCTTTAAAAAAATCTAAATTTTTTTAATTGATTCTTAAAGATACAAGATTTTTTTTGGTCGGAAAACGGGGCTAAGCCCCAATTTATTCTTTAAAAGTCAAAACTACATCACACATTCTCTTCTAGATCAAGCTGACAGACTCCAGAACTATATCAAATCTATGAAAACCCAAAGGTAAAGAAAAAGTTTAATTAGCTACGCAATCCACTAAATGATTAGCCTCTCTAAATGTGTGAAAATTTTAAACTACCCAATTTTTTGATAAAAATCCATAGCACAAGGGTACTAGGAATGAAAGTGGATGAGTTTCTTCAACCCCTTTCGTGAGAAATACGACTATAATCTCCGATTTAAATTTTAACCTAACTCGTGTAATTCTCCTTACCTAAGCCAAATATAGTCCATAAAACATATCCTGTAACCCAGCTAGTGGAGCTGTACATACACCTATATTCAAGGAAAATCCTCTAATCTATGAACTTGTATGATCTCTAAATACACCCCAGCTGATACTAATCCAGGATTTCCTCTAGAAGCACCATCAGTGTTAAGCTTACACCAACCTATATCCAGCGTTTCCCAACACATAAGACATTCCACTCTTTGTGCTCTCGGCAAACCCGCAATCACTATATCATTGACACAATGAATCACTTGGGATTTATTGAGAAGGAACCAGACTCTAATTCTGCATCTGCCCAGATAACCACAAACGTTTATACATCTCCAATTTCAACACCACACTGTCACAGCAAAACGAACTGACCACTAACAATTGTTATGGATCCGTCCCCGAGGTTATGAAAGAGCCACTCAAGGATTGCATAATAAAGAAAGTATCACATTTACCCGGTGGTTTGAAGTCTACGCGGAACACCTTCCATCACGAGATAATCCCTCAACATGTGAATAATAGATTCATCTCCTCCCCGACGCATCTGACACATACGCGAGTCACACATATGGCTCCTTTGTCGCTCCATATTAGTGAGAATCACCTGTCTCACTCCCAACCAGAGAAAAATACGAATCCACTCTGTAACCTTTACTTGCCACGCATGTTGATAAAAAAGCTCATATTTTGTCTCGCTATTCTGTCACAAGTAATAAACTCACACGCCAACTTAACCGCGAACCTTTCATCCAATGAAGAACGCCAAAAATATGATCTCTACTCCCGGTGACATTGTTGACAACATATGCTCCAAGTCACAACCTCACACTCTCCAGTAAATAGGGCTCTAGCAAATTCTGCCTCTAACCAACACCAGATTGCCAATAATCACACACCCGGACCATTTTTCTTCCATATCTCACATTGGACATAGTAAGCTCTCAAAATGAACGATCCAAAAGCCAAGCATCATCCCATAAACGAGTGCTTTTATCATCACCTATAATCCATTTTATACCCATAAGAACCACCTATTTCACACCAATGAGGATAATACGAAACATTGCCAACAAAAAACCCGATCCTCTTAGCCAAGTGGGATCAAAAGATGATCATATTTTATATTTACACCGCAATATTGATGCCCACAAACTTTGGTCTTTGTGTCGGAGCTTCCAGCCTAATTTCCCGAGCTGAGCTTTATTCATATCTGAAGAAGTTCTTATACCAAAGCCACCATCAGACTTCTTTTTACAAACTTGTTTCTAACTCAAAAGATGAATCTGCCCGCTCTCATTGTATATTCCCATAAACACGAACGAGACACACAACTAAGCGCATTTAGTGTCGATGTAGGGAGCATAATTGTACTCGTCGTGTGTAATGGAATGGAAGAAAAACCTGATTTCGTTAGTGTTAATCTACCAGCGAAAATCAATGTGGGACTCTTCCAGAATGCCATTTAGAAGACACACATTCAAGAACAGATTTAAAAGCATCTTTATTAATCTTTTTCTGTAACACTAGGATACCTAGATATTTCCTCAAGTCTCTAGTAGAAGAAATTCCACTTTCCAAACTGATATCTCGCTCCAAATCGTTGGCAACATTCTTTGAAAAGTAAAACTTGACTTCTCTAAACTAATTTTCTGATACAATGCAACACAAAAGGTATCTAATATACACCTTGTATAACTTGGATTTGATCTACTAAAGATTATGCAAACAGTATCAAATCATCTACAAAGAAAATATGAGAAAGCTTAGGACCCTCAGGAGACAATGATATTAGTTTCCATCTCCCATTCCCCACTATTGTCTCAATCAAGTGACACAACCTCTCCATACATAAAACAAACAATAGGGTGACAATAGATCACCTTGTCATAGCCCACATGAAAGAGAAAAGGCCTCCGTCATCTCACCATTCCATAGAAGGTTTATTTTTGGATTACATATTGTCTACATAATCCATTATCTTCAATCTGAACATAACCTCATCGTGTGAACCATATTTTCAAGGAAGTCCCAAGGGATTCGATCATACGCCTTCTCCAAATCTAACTTAAGAAGTATCCAGCCTTTATAACCCTTCTTGCGAGACATAGAATACCTCTTGAAAAATGACAACATTGTCAATATTTAGTCTTCATGGGATTAAACTCGATTATGCAATTCCAATGATCATTAGCATATTCGTCTTTAATCGCAGCCCCATCATCTTGGTTATAATTTTAAATAACACATTAGATAAACCGATTAGCCGAAATTGTGTAATCAACTTCGGGTTATCATCAGTATCCAGAGTACTACTTACTTTTTCATCACCAGAACACTCCCTCTTTGTTTGGTGGCAACACACATTGAGTATCCAGAACGGAGTCATGAACACGACCTACAACCTTGTCCGCCAGACGAGACCGTTTAATTGTTCCAAATAACCCCAACTCTTGATTCACTGGTCCAAAAGCAAGGCCACGTGACAAACGGCTCTGTTTAAAAACGTTCCTCTTCGGACCTATATGTATAACCGCTTTACGAGTGCTAACTCGTTTATCTTTCACACCCCCTCGAACATTTCTTCCTGCACCTCTAAAGACACAAACCCAGGCCGGTTAACAGACACATGAGAGGGAACAATACATTTATTCTCTTTGTTCGCCGCGTCCGAAAGATTGATTGAACTTATGGAAAATCCATTCACATCTAGGCTTGTAAAGCGAATTTGAAGTAGGAATAACCTCCATAGTTGCTACGCTTGAGATATCAGCTAGCACACACCCAACCTTTGCTTTCTTTTTGTTCCCCTTTGTCACAAAATCTGACTCTATTTTCATACTACTATTGTTAAAAGACGCAATACAACCCCGACCTTGCACCACACAACTTCCACCAATCGCAACAAACCCAAGCCCAAAACTAAATGCTTAAATGGAACACTTAACTTCGAGTTTGAAACTACAGCCACGGGAATAACTGCAACCTCTTAAAGAAACTAGATAATAGTTACAAATGTTTTACCAAAATATAATCATCATAATATTTTGGTTACTATATATATACATATATATAAGTATAATACTCAAACTCAAAAGTTTGAACTAAAGTTAATATAAACTAGAAAATATCAAAGCGAATTGGAATTGACGAAATCATCGAATAAAGTTTAGATCATATACTTGAAACCCTAAATACGAATATGAGCTAAACTCATAATTAAATGGATATCCAAAATATCTTAAATACAATTACATATTTTTAAAGTTACTAGTTATATACCCGCGCTATGCGCGGGATCATATTTATTAAAAATTTCAAACTTTTTTCTTTTAAAATTTGATCATTAGCATAAACCACCCAATATGCTTATTAACTGATGTCAAAAATGATGTGAAAGAAGAACTACATAAAAAAAATCCACAATCTTATAACCATTAAAATTTACACGGGAATATCATTTTACAATTGATGGCGCATGCTCAAAATAATCTGACATTATCGTGGTTACGATAAATTATACAGTAGCTGCAACTTGGGTAAAATAAAGCAACAAGAACACAACAATTACTTTCTATCTCAATTTGCCAGTTTATACAAAGGCAAGTTAATTGGTCTCACAATCCAAAAGACCAAAAGAAAAGTATCATTACAGTTGCATGGAACTTGTGACTCTATACGTTATGCACGATTGCGCTTTTATTGACTTCATTATGACTTCCCTGTGACATCCTTCATTATGACTCCACTATGACATCCTTCATTATGACTCCACGACGACTTTATTGAAGACACGATCAATTAGCAATCGACTTCATTGAAACAAATTTACCACACCATTTTCCTTCAACATCTCAATTCTTTTCATTCCTATTAGCTCAGCGAGTCTTTTCAATCCGCCAAACAATCTGTTGCAGAACATCATCAAGTGCTTAATATCA
>OVBA01000924.1:0-52627 GCA_900406435.1 Lepidium aucheri
ATTCGGTCCAACAAGGTATGTTTTACTTATATTATGAATGTCTTTGCAGGTACATTAAGCCCAATGTCTCCAGCCTCTTAGATTAGAGAGTCTTAGAGTCCATGGGCTTTTAAATTTCGTTTAATAAAAGGTCAAGGCTTCAGCTTGTGAAGCAAGACCATCCGAACACTAAGTAGTTTCTGCATTGTTTTGTTTAGTTTCTTGTTGCTTGTTGTTGGGCTGCGACCCATCTTTGTTTCTTATTTCTTTTTGGCTTTGAGTAGGCCCTTTAGGGCTAGCTGATAGGACCATCATATAAGGTCCCCTTGCAGCCGTGTATTCATTTTTTTAACCTATCATCAAAAAAGGAACTTTCTTCTAACACAAACCCTAGCCGTGAGAGTGCTTTGCCGCTTGCCTAGAGTTTCATTCCACACCAAGTGATCTCGTGAGGATTCCCCTTGATCAGAAGTGTGTCCGAGTGTATCAAGAAGCCTCCATTCTTCTTGTGGATCACTCTTCAATCTACCAACTTCTGCACCACATCTACATCTTAGCAAAGGAAGCACTTTGGTTTCCCTTTGATTGAGATTCATTCCAAACAATCTTAGAGAAGCATCTTGAGGCGTGTATCAGGGATGCCAATCCCAATGATCAATACATGAAAAGAAACGGAGATCTCACTCATCAAAGAAATGAGATCAATGTCATATACGAGGGATCTCCCATCGGTATGCCTACATTGGGTAATTACTTGGCTTGCATAGAGGATCCATTTATTCTCATCGGTAAAGTCCTTAACCCAAAGCATCAAAACATGACAAAGATGATAATGTCGATGCCAAGAATCTAGCGATTATAGAATAAAAACAAAAGGAATAGTTTGATCCGAAGATACCTTTCAGTTCAAGTTTCATTGGAGGAAGATTTACATTTTGTGATTAAGTTCAACCTTTGGAACTTTGAAGACTCGGGTTAGTTGTTTCAAGATAGGAAAAGGCTTTGATTTAAGAAACTACAAAAATTCCAATGTGGATAAGACTATTTAACATCCTTGGTGAGTATTATACTTTAGAAAATTTCTCAGTGTTAGCTAATTCTCTACATAAAGTAATGAGCTAGATTTTGATCCAGATTGGTATCACATTCAAGAATATATCATTGTCAAAATTCTATTTGACATAAATCATCTTATAAAGAAGAACAAAACATTTCGTCTTCCATCAGATATAGTGATTAACAATAACTTTGAATTTGAACAGGTAAGGAAAAATTGTTATCATTGTCGATGACTCACTCATGAACACACCAAATATCCATGGAAACACAATCTTTTAGGGAACTACCACTTTTACTTTGCCGAATTAGAAGAGGATATGAGCAAGAGAACTAGTAACCATGTTAATCCACTTCTACCTATAGAACAAAACATCAATGATCCATCAAAAATGGGACAATTGGAGAAATTAAAAGGTTTTTACTTATCAAAAAACCATTATCTGATGGTGGATAGCACATTGGGAAAACCAAATAGCACCAAGCAGGAACCAAAAACTAGCTCAAGTAGCTTTGTCCACACAAGGAAACCAATCTCAAAATAAATTCATAGGAGGGTACGGTAGCACTTTTTTCCTCAAGAAAACATGAGGAAAAAATGATGAAGGTCCAGATTGTGAAATTGCAACAACATCTTCAAAAAAAAAACAAAAATACAACATCATTAACAATCTTTCACAAATTTCTAATCAACAACTTGCTGAAGAAGGTATGGTGGTAAGCCGCCCAATCTTTCATGAGTATTCTAAGTTAGAATTGTCAGAGAATGAAGAACAATTTGATAGTTAGACACCTTAAGGAAATACGTCAACATCTGTTTCCAGACATCATGTTCCTTATGGATACAAATAAGTATAATCAATAAGTGGATCAATACAAAAATGGATGAGCTATGATAAAAACTATATTATAGATCCAGTTGGTTTAAGCAGAGGCCTTGCAATCTTTTGGAAAGATCTGCAAGAACTCTCTATTCTACAAGCATACTCTAATATTATTGACAGATAATTCAGATTGGGAATAAAGTCATATTTGCAACTGTTGTATATGGTCACACAACTAGACATATGCGCCCTCAAGTGTGGAATAAAATCAAAAGTTTGAATAAAAAGAGGAATCAACCATGCTTCCTTATTGGAGACATTAATAAACTTCTATCAAACCGGTCAAAATAAAGAGGACCAACCAGAGCAGAATATTAGTCTAGTCAATTTTGATCATTAATCAGGGATATAGAGTGGGAGAATTCCCAAGCTCTGGACTTTTTTCTCACATGTATCATCGAAATAACATTTGGATGCAATGTCAGTTAGATCGTAGTCTTGGAAATAAAGAATGTTTTTCAAGTTTCTCGCTTACTAACAAAAGATACCTACATTGGCTTGGTTCGGATCACACACCAATCATCACTTACTTTGTAGCATAAAGACAAGAATTTTTGAAGAGATTATGAAAATGGGTTGGTTGAGAGAAGACTACCAAGAAAGAACATCTGCGTTAGATAAAATAGATGCATGCCATACATAAATTTCACTATGGAAAAAAACAAACCAATACCAATTATGCTTCTAGTACTGATCCTCTAAGAAACTTGTTATAGAAGGAAACACAAAAATCAAACCCGGACCGATATGTGCTCGAAGACATAAAAAAACTAGAGTAGCAATACCGTGAAGAAGAACTAATCTGGAAGCAAAGAAGCAAGGAAAATTGGTTACAAGAAGGTGATAGAAATACAAAATTCATCCACAATAACGTTAAATTCTGGAGACTTCACAATAAGATATGTTTCTTGCATGACTCTAATGGGATATCACAATATTTGGAAGGCTCCAAAGGGTATGTTGCAATAGAATACTTCAGAGCTTTGTTTTGCTTCTCAGTACAGGAATAGATGAAGCTTTAAAAGGATTGTAACCTAAAGTTACACCAGAGATGAATGAGCTACTTCACCAGTCACCATGGAAGTTATCAAAATAGCCACATTTAGTATTAAAGGAGAAAGTTCTCTTGGTCGTGATGGAATGATTGAAATCTAATTTTAGACCTGTGGGCACATAACTGATGATCAGATTGTAACATAGATAAAAGTTGCTTTCAATGCAGGAAGCTTCCCACATGAGTGGAATTATACGCATATTTGTCTCATCCCCAATAACCAGAACCTTACCCACATGACAGACTTTTGGACCTATCAACCTCTGCTTAGTATTATACAAGATAATATCTAAAATAATTACTCTAAGAGTGAAGGCTATCTTTCCATACATAATATTGGAGTCACAAGGTACCTTTGTTGTTGGAAGATTAATATCCAACAATATATTAATGGCTCATGAGGTAACATTACCTGGACTCTTGTAAGAATAGACAATATAACTATATGGCTATCAAAACTGATATGTCAAAGGCTTATGATCGGCTGGAATGAATCTTCCTTAAGAAAACACTAAGTCAGTTACGCTTTGACAGCAAATGGATCAATATGGTAATGTTTTGTGATACTTATAAATTGTATACAATATTTGTATATGGTGATCTACATGGCAATATTCAACCACATCTGGGTATTTGTCAAGGAAACCCACTTTCTCATTTTCTCTTTATACTGGGAACAGAAGCTCTGGTCCATATCATGACCTTTGCAGAAATAACTCTAAGAATAATGGGATTTTAGTTTCATCGTTCAAGACCAAACATCTACTATGCGCAGTTGATATTCTTCATTTGTAAAACAACAAGGAATGAAGGCATTGCCATCATCGATTGTCTACATCAATATAAGCAAGCCGCTATACAGAGATTAAATTTCAATAAATCATCAACCACTTTTGGCTCAAGTATAAAATAATATCACAGATGACATTAGAAATAGTATGAACATCCACTCCAATCAGGGCATGGGTAAATATCTAGGTCTTCCTGAATTTTTTTAATGCTCGAAGAAATATTTTTTCCATTTCATACAGACAATCTGATATAAAGAACCCACAACTAGTTTTCTCGAACCCTTTCCTTAGGAGGTAAGAAAACCGTCTTTAAGTTTGTGGCTCAGGCATTACCAGCACACACAGTGACTTATTTCAAGCTATTTAAACACCAATATAGAAAATTATCGAGTGCAATGAGTGATTTCTAGTGGAATAATGGGAATAATGGATTTGACCGCAAGAAATAGCATGGATATTGTGGGAAAAGTATCCAGATCAAAAGAAGAAGGATGTCTAGGGTTTAAAGACATAGAATATATTTTAGCCAAGCTTTACTGGCAAAACAACCTGTAAAATTCTAAGCCATCTAAAATTTCTTCTACCAAGAATATATAAATCTAGGTACTTCAAAGGTAAAGATTTCTTAGAAAGCTCTTTTGGATTGATACCTTCTTACGCTTAGAGGAGTATTTTACATAGTAGATACATGTTTACTAAGGACTAATTAGACTTATAGGGAATGGTCAATCCACCCAGATTTGGTTAGCTAATTGGGTCTTCCAACAACATCCATGACCACTTGTAAACAGAGAACTTTGTTATGATACTTATCAAGTGTGCAATGAAGGTGTCATCTACTGATTATGATACTTGTCTCTGTTATGATACTTATTAAGTGTGTAGATCTGACACCTTCATTCTGTGGGTGCAATGTTTCAACCAGTTTTCTACTTATCAAGTTGCCCAGTTATCAAATCGTCTGACAACCTGTCTAGCTTATCATAAGCCGCTATCACGGGCCAAACTGGGTACTTATTTTCTAATGACTATTGACGCATGTGGATCACTTCAATCTACATGTAAAAGGACGTATACATTATTCGTTTTAACTACAGTTAATATGACTTGACACACATAAGAATGTTGCAAAATTTATACCCTCGGGAATTTTTTTCACCTCTTCTTCAACATCAAACTCTTTACACCAAGCTCCAAGCCATCTAAGCATCGAGGGGTCATCTGGAGTACCTTGTGCCTTCCTGGCCACTTCACCTAGCCATGAGACATGCTCGTATATCCAAACCAGCAGTGGAAAAGGGAAACCATGAAGGGTGACTTTTGCTGAGTCAGCCAATTTGATAGAGTTCAAGAGACAAGAAAAGCTTACACGACCCCATGGATAAGTTTCAAACGATTCATGATCCAAGATTCTCTTTGCTAAATTCAGATCTATTTGCGATAGATAATGGAGACCGAGAATGGCTTTATGTAGAAAACCTAGCTGACGAAGAATCTTCCTTGTTTCAAAATCCCACCATTCACTAAAAATTCTATTAATAGCATCTGTGATCTCCTAGAAAGTAGGCCCTTCCTTTACAACGAAAACCAAATTGAAACCATAATGGGGTGTGGTCGATCTCAAGGTTACCGGCAGCCGGGAGTGGATTACATTTAACACCCGTAATCGACTCAAACTCATACAACGAGAACCTGATTAGGTTTCCTTGGAAAAAACATCACATCTCATCAATGTTTGTTACAACCAACTGATGAGACAGAAAGTATTCGACTAGCTTCGCGCTCAAGAGGAACTTTGCATCAGCTAGTTTAGCAATAACTCTCAACTGAGATCCCCGCAGGTAGTTCAATACATCTCTGCCAGCCTGTTTAATCATGAGAAGTTTGGCCAACGTAAAGTTCACATTTAGAGAAGCACCTCTGCTTGATTCTCAAAAACCAAGTAGCGGATAAGCATTCAGAACACAAACACATAACTACTAACTATGTGCCCATTATTCTGTAAATATGTTACAAATATATATAACCTTTTCAGATAAATATAACTATGTAAGACCTAATATAACTATGTATGACCTAATATAACTATGTACCGTTTAAATAATATGAAGTCACTCTATCAAGTAAATGGACACGTATGTACATAATGATATTTATTTGTTAACGATCAATCAAAAAGTCTCTTTCGAGTTAATTTTGCAAAAGATCCCAAATATAAATCCTTCGACTTTGCAATATCGTTTAGGGTTTGATTTCAAAATTAGGAGTTAATGTTCACATTATTTGAACCCATTTTAGACCGTTGAGTTGGACTTATAGACTAGGGTTTAGATTACCATATCTCTTTTGAATACACGATAGGCGTAGAGAAACGAGGACCTACGGGTTCGCGACTTCGTGAAAAGAGAGAAAAATCGCAGTTACAAGAAATGAGAGGAAGAAAAAGAGTTTTGTTGTTTACAAACTTGCTAAAAGTGTAAAAAATGAGAGAAACTGAATAGACTCGATGGAAGTAGGAAGATGAACAATTACATATTTTTTTGCTAGTGTAATGGCATTGGCTGGTAACTAATCCAAAGTGTTAAGAAAATTTGGTATTTTCGTACTCTAAAAACTTATGCTATTTTAGTAAATCTCGTTCTAGTTAGTAAGTGCAAATTATGATCTAGTTTAGTATATTATCACTTTTATTATGTAATTTCTACCCCTCCTTTTTGTTAAAATTTTTTATGGACTATTTGAGTCATTATGCATAATATGTGAAGTATTTGGGTCATTTGTTCACTGAATATTAATGAAACCAAGCAACCTTATATAAATAAGAAATAACATAAACCATGAAAAAATTATTGACTCACTACAAGAAAACATAAGGTTTACAACTCCAAATTTTGTCTCTAATTCATTGTAAACCCCATTTACAATGAATTAGGAACGAAACCAATTTCGTTGTGCCCAGATCATCGTACCATAAATTTTATTGTGAGTTAGTTGTAAAATTTCCAACACACAAAATTAGTTGTAACTTTGTCGTGATTGGAGCGTTGTAAATTTGGTGTAAAATATTGAGCGCATTGTAAATTCGTTGTAAAAGTAGATGACGTGAATGTATTGTAAATTTAGCAACGGATTAACATCTCTTATTTTACAACGAATTTACAACTACTATAATTTAACATCGAATTAAAGACTACTATGTTTACAACAAAGTTGGGACAAAATATTTTACAACTTATTGGAGACATAATTTTTACAAAAAAATAGGGACGATTGTTTTACAACATATTTGAGATGTATTTTTTACAACAAAATAGGGACGACTTGTTTTACAACGAAATAGAGATGTACCTTTACGTCGAATTAGAGACGTAATTTGCCAATGAATTAGGGACAAAAATTATTTAAAAAGAATAATATTATAAAATAATTCAAAATTTATAAATTAAAAAAATTAGAAATTTTTTTATATTTAAAATTTTTATTTTATAATTATTTATAATATATTTTAAAATTTTTTTTAAAAATATTAAAAAGACAAATATTAATCGTAAAATTTCATCATACAAATCTGCACTACGGGCATCTTGCTCCTCAGTCACTTGTTGGTTTAAATTGACATCCTACTGGGTCGAAGTCCGGATCCCAAGTGCCTGACGTCTACGCTCTAATGCCTCCATCTGATGTGGATTGCCCGCAACCAAAATATTGAACATGGACTCTATTGCTGCAAACTGTTCAGCCGTCAATCGCTTTAGTTCTGCTACTTCGTTTCGCGAAGCTGTCAGCTGAGTACAAAGAGAGTTATCCCCTATCCAAGTAGAAGTGACTATTGGGACATCTTGCACGGATCCAACTCCAAGAGTTTATCTTTTTTCTTCAGAGCAATCTGGTAAAAACGTTAAACATGTTATTATTGATTATATTACCATAAATTAAATACTGAAATTAAATACTTAATAATATTTATTAACTAATTACGTGTTTATAAATAGAGTCCACTTCTGAAGTGGTCAATTCCACAGGAGTACCATCAGAGGTTACCTAGGAAAGCTGAGTCTGATGCTTCTGAACAGCAGCTACAACCTTGTTGTGTAGCTTCTCTGATCTAGTATCGACGAAAAAACTGGACTTTGTCTTATGAGTCTGCTCTAACAAGTCTGGAAGAGAGGGAACATGTCCTAACTCTTCTGCCTAAAAAAACATAAAATTTAGCTAAATATATAAGTAATTAAAAATTAAATAAATTAAATATTTTAATTATAAATAGAATAACTTACCATCTGTAGAGCGACTCTGCCAAAAGGAGTCTACCTAGTAGTGTGAGGCATAGAGAGTGGCAAACTATCTGGACCAAGCGTGTTCCAAGAAGCAGAACACTAAGCAGCTTTCTTCACGGAATTGGGGTCTACCCAATAATTCTTCAACCCCTCCCAAACTGCAACTGTCATGAAGGTAGGTTTGCCATCTTCTCCTTTCACCTCCCAATTTGTCTTCCAATCAGAGACAGTGTTAGCAAGCCGCTTCATGGCTTTCTTGTTAAACTCTTGCTTGACGGTCTTGTTGATGGAAATGTCTCAGTTCCAACGTTGCTGTTAAAAAAAAGAATTTAGTATTAATTAGTAATTAAATATTAATTAAGTAATTAAAATTTCAAATTTGTAATTATCGCAAAGATCTTGAACCACGTTACGCGAATGTAGTGTGGTGTCGATTTCCAGTTAGGGATTGCCTCGACAAAAAAACTCTTGATACACTCTTTAACGGTTCACCCCACTTTGCTATCCACACCAAACCTGAATTTCATAAAACAATTGTAATTAGTAAATATATAATTTGAAATAATTTTAATTTTAAAATTTTAAATTTAATAAATAAAGTTAGTACTAAATAATTAACTTACCAATACGTACCAGTAGGTCGATCGATATGCAATACCGGCAAATTCCCGCGATTTACATTCACGAGAATATCTTCCACCCTATACTGTTCATAGGGTGCATCCGATGGTACCATGAGATCCGGATGATCTGCACCATGAACTGGTGTAGGATCGACAAGGTTATCCGATTGCTACTCCGATAGTGACTGTGAGTGAGGCGGGACAGTTTGGAACTATATCTCAAGTATCACCGAATAAGTCGATGCTCTAGCAGAGCCCGATGACAAAGACATGCCTTGAATGATATCACTGTAGTGGACTCATCGTGTATGCTTACGGGGAGCCATAGATATATCTGCAATATAACCAAAAATGAATATATTAATTATGTATAATAACAAAAGAATCTTAATTCCATCTTAATTTCTAAATTTCATCTATCCTAGTTCCATTTATCCTAATCAATAAAATCAAAGTTAAAAAGTAGAGAGAAGGTAGAGAGTACCTTGGAGAATTTAAAGAGAGAAGGAAGAAGTGGCAACTAAAATGAGATTCTCACTGAGTATATATAGGAATTTGGTTGCATCGTAAACGCGTTGTAAATTTTACAACGCGTTTATGACAAACGCGTCTTTTGTAACGTGTTACATCGAAATCGATGTAAACGCATTGTAAAAGACGCATTTGACATAAATGCGTGGCAACTTTACAACGTGTTTACACAAATTTTCAGTTACGTAAAACCGCAAATTATGAGTTCGGTTTGTCTAATTTAAGTTTGGTTTTCTTTGATTAAGTTCAGCTTTTTTTGATTAAGTTCGATTGGTTAAGATTCAGTTTGGTTTATCGAAATTATAAGTTTGGTTTTATTTGTTGAAATTCTAATTCTTGTAAGTTTTGAATTCTATTATTAGTTCTTATAAGTTTAAATTCTAATTCTTAGTATATGTTAGAATTCTAATAAGAAGTTCAAAAAACAATATGATTAAACTGATTTATAAGAATTTCTACAAATCGACATTATAATTTTAACAACGCCAAACTCTAAACTGTAAACCAGAAAACCAAAATATCGTTGTAAACCAAGATATGATGTAGGGTATAGGGTTTAGGGTACATGTTTGCGTTGTAACCGCGTTATAAAGTTGCCAACGCTTTTACGACGAATGCACCTTTTACAACGCTTTTACAATGATTTTGTCGTAAAAGCGTTGTAAAAGGCACCTTCGTCGTAAAAGCGCAACTTTACAACGTGTTTAGGAGAATTAACCCTATACCCTAAATCCTAAACCCTAAATCATATCTCGATTTACAACGATATTTTGTTTTCAGGGTTTAGGGTTTAGGGTTTGACATTTTTTAAATTATAATGTCGATTTGTAGAAATTCTTATAATCTCAACAAACCGAACTTAGTCAGAACACACCAAACTTAATCAAAACAAACCGAACTTGAGTTAGACAAAACGAACTTATAATTTGCGGATTTACGTAACCGAAATTTGTTGTAAACGGACAAATGCGTTCTAAAAAAGAGAAAGTTTATAAAATTTAAAGAATGTTTTAAATTTAAAATTAATCAAATATGTTATATATTTAATTTGATAAAATTTTATAAAATTAATTTATTCCTTGTAAAATTGTTGTAAACGCTAGACATCGTAGCATTACAACGATTTTACGAGAATTAAATTAATTTTATTAAATTTTGATTTAGTGTAAAATTTATAAAATGTTTAAAATTTTTAAAAGTTTATAAAAGGTAAAGAATGTTTGAAATTTAAAATTTATTTATAAAATGTCGAATTTATGTTCGGTTTGTCGAATTTAAGTTTGGTTTATCGAATAAAAAATTCCATGATCGATACATTACTTAATACATTTCAAAACGTTATCATACAATCATTCAAATCCTTCATCATTACTATCTTCTCCACTACCTTGATCATCACTTTCATCAAATTCATCACGTTTCTCATCGACAGCATCATCAGGGACATCAACGTATTCTTGGTTTTGAGGATCAATTAGCAGAACTTGCTTTGTAGCTTCATCGGGTGCAAGTATAGCCGTACATGATTCTTCTTGCAAGGATAAATCTACAGCTCCAATAATTTGACCACAGGGAGTGATTTTAATAGTCGCTAATCAAGCGATTCCAGATTCTTTGATCTTAGGATATGGAATTAAGCTAACTTGCTCTGCTTGTGATGCTAAGCAGAATGACTCAAATTTATTGTATCTTCTCCTCACGTTTACATCCACAACTCCAAATTTGTTGCATCGAACCCTCTGTTAACTCCAGGATCAAACCAGTCACATTTGAAGAGCACGCATTTTAGCCCAACTAATCCTACAAATTCCACTTCATAAATTTCTTGCAATATACCATAGAAATTTGTTTCACCCTTCACACATACTCCCCAATTGGCGGTGGCCTGCCTTTTACCGTATTCGAAGGTATGAAATGTGTATCCTCTGGTAAAATTCATGAGTGTCGTTGTTATCTTAGCAAGAGGATCTTGAATCAAATCATGAAACCATAGTGGATAAAATGGATCATCATGGTCAACCTGCACACACGGTTAAATTAAACATATTTCCTTATAACTTAATTAGAATTCTCATACTGAAATAATTAATTCTCACCTGGTCCTTCAACCAGAGTGCAAAGTGCATATCTTTTCGTTTGAGTACTTCAACGTCTGAAATTCCTGCAATAGTTTCTTTTACCTGACTTACAAATAGACTAAATGTATAGATCGATATATATTAATTAAGTAATAGAAGATACATTAATTAAATACATACAATTAATTTACATAATATACCTTTCAAATGGGAGCACTTTGGTACAATTCAGAAGTATATATGTGTGTGCCGAGTGACGGTCTTTGGGACTACTCCACCAAAATTCTTTCAATTTCCCATTGAGCCAACCAATAGAGTGGAAGATATCAGGAACTCCTTCTACTGCATAAGTTGAGGCCACTCCACTATCATTGTATCTCCTAGCTGCTCTTTTTCGTGTCTGAACGGTGGGTGCAAAGTAGTACGATGTGAAGTTAGATGTTTCTTCCGTCAGACTACCAGCGACGATTGACCCTTCCACTTTTGCCAGATTCTTTGCTTTGCCTTTCAAATTTTTCATTAAACGCTCAAATGGGTACATCTATCGAAAATGAACCGGTCTAGCAAGTAATGCTTCATGAGGAAGATGAAGTGGGAGATGTTCCATAACATCAAAGAATGAAGGAGGAAATATCTTCTCTAAGTTGCACAACAAGATCGGAATATTCATTGAAAGTTGTTCTAAACCTTCTTCTGTGAGTGTTCGTGGACATAAATCTCGAAAAATGCCCTAATACCTACAACATATAAAGCACATATAAAAGTGATATATATATATATATATTAATTACTTAATTACTACTTAATTAGGTTAAATAATTACCTGCAAGTACTTCATGTACATTTTTCGGAAGTAACTTGATGAAAGCAAATGGTAATAGCCGCTGCATGAACACATGACAGTCACGACTCTTCATCCCTGCAAACTTTTGCCCTTGCTCAACACATGTAGAGAGATTCGAAACATATCCATCAGGAAATTTCACTTCCGATGACACCCAACTGAATAACACTGTTTTCGCTTGTGATGACAACCTGAATATGGGAACTAGAATTTTGCCATCGTTTTTCATATGGAGCTCACTTCTAGCACAAACAGTTGGCAAGTCTAACCGTGATTTTTTGTTATCTTTACTCCTCACTACTACGTTAAGTATTGTATGGGTGATATTCTCAAAAAAAGTTATTCTCGATATGCATCACATCCAAAATGTGTCGAATCAGCAAATCTTTCCAATATGGCAGCTCCCAAAATATATTCTTTTTGTGCCAGTTGTGATGCTGTCCATAATAGTCTGGCATATTACTTGGAACATGCCAATTACACCCATGGGGAGTTGTTGCTAGAGCACCATAATAATCAATTTATGCTTCAATTTGTTCCTCGGATAGATACGGTGGTGGAGAATCCGGAACCTTCACTTTACTCCTGAACTAGGTCGTGTTTTATCGGTACAGATGGTTCAATGACAAAAACCGGTGATGATAATCAAACCAACACGTCTTCCTCCCATACTTAAGTTGAAATGCATTTGTCCTCCCACGACAATAAGGTCAAGTCAATCTCCCATGCATTGTCCACCCTGATAACATTTCGTAGGCAGGAAGTCACTTATTGTCCACATAAGCACTGCCTTCATCGTAAAATTTTTTTGGGATGAGCAATCATATGCTTGAATCCCATGAGTACACAACTGTTTTAGTTCATGAATCAAAGGTTGCAAAAATACATCGAGTGACCGCTTTAGATGCTTAGGACCATGAACTAGAATACTTAAGAATAAAAATTCTTTTTCCATGCACATCCACGGAGGAAGGTTATAAGGCGTAAAGATTACTGGCCACAAAGAATATTGTCTACCAGACATTCGAAACAGACTAAAACTATCACAGCATAGAGCAAGATAAACATTCCCAAAAATTTCTAGCAAAATCCTTATGTACTGTATTAAAATGTTTCCACGCCTTTGCATCTGAAGGATGAATGATCTCACCATCCATCTGTGAAGGCTCTGCATGCCATCTCATAGCAGCTGCTATCCTTTCAGACTGATATACTCTCTTTAACCTGTCTGTTATAGGTAAGTACCACATCCGCTGATATGGTACCTTCTTCCGCCCACTCCCTTGTGGCTTATATCTCGGCTTCTTATAGAATTGACATACTTGTAACTGATCATCATCTTTTCAATAGATCATACAATTATCGATGCAAACATCCATCGTCTCAAAAGGCAAACCAAGACTAAACAACAATTTTTGAATCTCGTAATATAATTCAGCAGACATATTGTCTTCTAGCAAATACTCTTTGAATAAGTCAGTCCACATATTCTTGCATGTTTCAGATAAATTACAATCTATTTTAATGTTCATCATCCTAGTTGCCAGTGACAATTTATATAGACCTTCTCTACATCCCTCGTAGATAGGCTGATTTACAGCGTCTAAGATGTCATAAAACCTTTTTGCATATAAGTTTGGTGCCTCACCAACTACTGGTTCTGTATTAGTTTCCTGAAATGCATCTGTGACCATCTCATGCATCTTATCATGCTCTACAACCCCATGAACCTCATTCTGATTACCAATATCATGCAAATTAATTGATTCATCTACATTACCTCTAGTATTATTATAATTACTACTTGCTTCATCATTTTCACCAACACTATAACCTTCCCATGGTAAAACCAAATATAATAATGTGGTGTAAACGCCTATTTAATAGATGATTCCAAACAGTATCTACTCGAGTAAATTTCATATTTTTGCACTTCCGACAAGGACAGAACATCTTACCCGATTCAACTGTGATTTCGATTTGACTAGCTTGGTACATGAATATTTCAACCCCGTTCATAAACTCCTTTGTCAAGTTTCCAGTACCATCTCTATGAATATACATCCACTTTCGTTGCTCGTATATATCACCACGAAAGACATTTTTCTAGGTTTCTTTTAAAAACATTTTTTTTCAAAAAATGTTTTTTCTTGTTGTGTTGTGTTGTGAATTATGAAGAGAGACCTCCACCTTATATAGGCAAAAAATTAACATTGATTTTACAACATTAATCAAATAAGAGTACTTTACAACTTATGATAACTGTCGTAAACAACTTGCAAAATTAAGACATTTTTACAACTAAAACGATATTTGGAGACCTTTTTACTACGTAATTTGGATTTCTTAAAAAAAAATTTTGAATCATGGAAAATATGGTTACCAAATTTCTAAATTTGTCTTTAAATCTTTGTAAATAAATTTTGTCGTAAGGGTGTTGCAAATTGGGGATGTCTTTACAATGAATTAGCTCTGACATGTTAATACGTTGTCAATTTGTCGTAAAGTAGCTACCTTTTTACAGCGAAAATTTTCGTTGTAAATTTTGCAACACTTTTACAACGAATCTACATTTCGTCATAAAAGTATTGGCAAAACGTCTCTGATTTATGACGGCCCTATTTCGTTATAAAACAAAGTTGTTAAATTATAGTTTTCTTGTAGTGACTCCACATTAATCAAAACAATGGAATACTCAAAATATACAAAACATCAATCAGGATAAAATAATAATAAAGAACATGCATAAATATTCTATTAGTAATAAGTGAAACACAAAATCAAAAACATACTTACAAGACGTAGACGACCCCTCAAGTTTAATTCACCTGAAAACAAAATAAATTTGAATAAATACATAAACGAATAGCTGAATTCAAAAATAAACACACCATATACTAGCATACCATGTAATACGAGGAATAATAAACTCTAGTTAAGAACACATATAGCAAATAACAAAAAGCAAATGTATAAACTAATCACTCTAAATAGGTATTTAGTCTAGTGGCTGGTGGTAGGTCTATTAAAGATAGGCGCACATGCATAAATAGGGATTGAGTCCTATCGCCTACAAGGATTTGTGTAGGAATTTAGCTAATAAACCGGTCTTTGTGGCCCATATATATTGATATTATCGTTGACAAAAAAACTAAATCACACACAAAAATTATTGAAATTCATAACTTTTTAGTAGAAAACAAAATTAACCAATATGTTTTTAACTATAAAATAATTATTTGAAAAATTACATATCCATGATTCACATGTAATTAATTTACACCGTAGATATATATACATATGTATACATATATATTTGGTAGAAAGTTATATATATATTGTTTATGTATTTATGCACACACTGAATATATTTTTATACAATATAAACAACTATATAGAATTGTAGAGGTTTTCCAATAAATACATATATAAAAAAGGAGATTTTCAAAAATAACCTAAAATTTGATTTCAAATACAAAAACTAATCATTTTTGAATTATATTGCAAAACTAACCCATCCAGGTAGTGAATTTATTATTTTGTGCTTATGACCAAACAAAAAAATTGGAAACACAATTACATATATACCCTTCTGGGAAAAAGTAGACTTCTCTAGAAGTCTACTTTAAATGCAGACATCAAATGAAGTCTACTTTCAAAGCAGACATCAAACGAAGTCTTCTTTGCATACTTCACATGAAGTTTACTCCTTAATTATATATATTTAAAAATTAAAAATAGAATTAATTATTATATAATTAACCTTTTGTTTACATAACCTTAGGATAAACAATTATGAAATGTAAAAAATAATATATCACAAAAACTTGGTGAAATAAAACTAACAAAGATCACACCACATAGTTTATTTCTAGATTATTTCTAAAATTTACACAAACTTAACTATAAAATATAACAATGTTAAACTTTTACAGAAGCAAAAAAAGTATCATACATACATAGGAAAAATACAAAAAAGGTTTAAAAAATTATAACATGCTTTAAATACAATTTTACAAAATTAACATTGCAGACTTCACCTTAAGTCTACTTGGAGTAGACTTCATGTGAAGTCTAAGCCAATGAGCTAACTACCTAAATTATTCCTAAAATTTTCATAGACTTAAATATTATATATAACCTTGTAAAACTTGTACATAAGCAAAAAAAGTATCAAACACATATAGGAAAAATACAAAAAAATACAAATTTTTTTTAAACATGCTTAAAAGGCATTTTTACAAAATTAACAAAGTAGACTTCAAGTGAAGTCTACACATGAAGTCTACGTTTAATTAGTAGACTTCGGTTGAAGTCTTCTTTACAAAAAGCAGACTTCAACAGAAGTCTACTTTTTAAATGCGTAGACTTCTTTAGGTTATTTTTTCAATTGACTAAATGTTGACTTTTTAGTGTAGACTTCATTTTGAAGTCTCCAAAAAATGGGTTAGTTTTGAAATTGACCAAATTTTAACTTTTTAGGTAGACTTCGAAACGAAATTTGTGGGTATAGAGTAGACCTCTCCTGAAATATGCGCTAATTCCTAAGAAAAATACATATTTTCGCAGATTTCTCCTGAAGTTTACTCGGGAAATGAAGTATGTGCAAGAAGTTTGCGCGTAAAGCAGACTTCAATAGAAGTCTACTCGAAAAGTAGCAGAGACTTCAATTGAAGTCTACTTTATTTTAATAAATAATAAACATTTTTAATTTAAATAGCAAACTTCATTTGAAGTCTACTTTTGAAGTAGACTTCAAATGAAGTCTGCTGGTGAAGTCTATTTTGTGTATGAAGTCTGCGGTATTTTGGTCAATATTTGCAATTTTCGGTCAATTGCAAAACTAACCCCCTTAACAAAAGTAGACTTTAAATGCAGTCTGTAGACATCAAATGAAATCTGCAGAAATAATGTGATTTCTACAGAAAAAGTCAAACTGATGGTCAATTACAAAACTAACCTGAGTAAAAATAGACTTCTTGAGAAGTCTGTAATTTTTTTTGTGTTCAAAGAAAACCGTGCAGACTTCGAGTGAAGTCTACTCTTGTAACCTAGAAAATTGTTCAATTGCAAAACTAACCTCTGCGTTGACTAGCAGACTTCACTAGAAGTCTACTTTTAGCTACAGACTTCCCATGAAGTCTACTCTCTATAAATTTTCGAAAATTTTCAAGAACTTATATAGATTTGAGTTAAGATCATGTTTTTACCTTGTTTGAATGTCTAGAAAGTTGAACTAAACGCTAAATTGTAAATTTTAGCTTCAAATAGAAAGATTAAGAATTTCAAGAAATGTAAAAAAAAAATTAGAGAGTTTTCTAGATAGAATTGAAGAGAAAATGAGAGATTGTTAGATTAGAGATGATTAGGAAGCATAATGAGTCGAAAATAGTTGGTGAAAGTGCATTAAAATCTTCATTTTTGGTTGTTAATGGTGGGTGTTAGAATTGAAGATGACAATTTCGTAAATATTAGAGATTTGAGGGTGCATTAAGTCTTTTTGTATTAAAAAAAAAAAAAAAAAATTAATGGCAAAACCGAAAATATGAGAAAAATAAGAGTAAAATGAGAAAAAGTTTTGACCAAAAAAGAATGTTTAGTTTTGCATTTGAAAAAATTAATAGGTTATATTTGTAAACATTCCTATATAGAATACACATAATATATAGGGAAAATTTACCCTATATATTTTTCAAACTTTGAAATATATATTAAATTTTATTAAAATTTATAAATAAGTACATTTTAACCTTAATTTTGAATCAAACTAAAAATAGTTAATTGAATGATATAATAAATTTTTAAAATAAATTATTTATATTATATTATTCTATATTCAATTTACAAATTTTAGATTATTTAATAACAGTAATTTTCAAATATTTGTATATTTTATTTAGTAATTAATTTATACTTAACTATTAAAGAGTTAAAATTTATTTAAAATATATTTAAAATTTAATTATAAATTAAAATTGTAGATATAAGATAACATGACATAAATCAACTAAAATGTTTTGAGTGGATTAGAGTTTTGTATTTGTTTTTATCTTCTCTAATTCAGGTATATTCTCCAAATTCCAAAAAATCTCATATACCAATTATGTTAATTTGTTTACAATTTGTTATCTTATATACCTAACCAATAAAAGTCCAATATTCAACTCTACAGTGATGATTATTAATTGAATTATGATAAAAAAAGAATCTAAATAACTTAACATCATTGGTATATAAAGTAATTTTGGAAATAATATGATTAGACATGATGTGGTTTCGAGATTCATTCGCAAAACTGTAAATAAGATAAGTAGGTTTCATGTCCAAACCCCAAAATAAAACTCAATCAAGAGTTAGATTACAGTTAAAAGCAAAAGTCATGTTGTGGTGGAGTGATTGAAAACTGCAGCTTTGTGCCAGATTACTGAGCACCATGCGACTTGTAGTCAAGATGGCTAGATAATTGCCGTGTTCCTTAGTTCTAACTGCTTCTATACTCATTGATCTAAATAAATACATTACTAAAGACAAAAATAACAATCAAAAGAAAGCATTGTGTTACTGCAACTATTTAAATAGGTATTGTCACCGTCATTCAAAATTTCAGCAACAACTTGAAATGGTCACATCAATCATTTTTACAGCATCACCTTTAGCCATCAACTATTTATTTTTTCACATAATTAAATTTTTAATTACATTTATTACGTTAATACCCACGCTACAATGTGGATTTTTTTAATGAATTTTTGTTTTGTAAAATGAACATTATGGAAAAGATATTCGAGAAATTTAAAAACAATATGCAAGAAGAACAATATTAGTATTCTTTTTGAAGTTTGACAAAAAAATAAAAAAATAATATTATTCTTTTTGAAATGTTCATTGATGTTTATAAGAGTTTTGAATTATCAATATTTCCAAATTCACTTGACACTTTTCACGAGCAATAAACATCCAACAATCTTTTTAAAACATTCACGAATATGATGTTGCCAACCAAAAGTCTGTGTATTTCTCTATGTCTTATAGTTCATTAAATTGTAATCAAGATTCACGTTCATAATCCTGATTCGCTTGACTATGTGCATTAAGCATTCGGATTGGACTTTGCATATTGGTAGGATATGACTCGATATTACTTAGATGTGTGTCCATAATAGTTTTTCTCTGTGGAGTTTGAGTGGCTTGCCTAGTAGATTGACCTCGTCTTGTATTAGTTGTTCTACCACCTCTGTTACCACCTCGTGCAGATCATTGATTACGTGTAGGTATTTCAATCGGCATTGTCGATCGAGTGAAATTAGTTTCCACTGGTTGTTGGGGTTGAAAGTTGCTTTCAAAATTAAATTGCCCTTGAGTTTCAGGTATAGCATTAGCAAAGACTTCTTCTTCTTATTCATCAAAGTCTGGTTCTTCTTCTTCACCTATGTCATCTTTTTGACTGGCTAAAATCATATTGTCGTTCACAACACGGTGATGACCAAACACTTTGTTCATCACTTCAATATGTGGTAAAGGTTTTTTTTTAATCTTGATGCACCTTATGTATCTTGCAACATACGTTATATAACTACAAAGAATGAAAAATAATTTCAAGTATACAATAAAAGATTTCTACCTTTCTTCGATCATTATCCATGATGATCATTCTTGTTTCAGGTTCAAGGACTACACCGGTACGACGAATAAGTCTTTGATAGACGGCATAGATAGTCCTCAAATCATCATGTTTGTGTTTGAATTTATCCCAATCAACTATATATCAAAGCGTTCACAAAACTTTTTAACTATATTATTTTAACCCTCTTTAAATGGTACAATCCCAATATAATCTATTTTTAAAATTCTTCCTCTAATAATTCAATGAATATAGAGGTAAACGTTGATGACCATCTAAAATAAGACTACAATTTTATAATTTAAAATTATAGAACAATTATTATATTAAAATTTTAAATTATTTGTATAATAAATTTCATGAATATAAACCTACCATATTATTTTTATTGGATGGCCCAACACCTGAATTTCCTGATCTGCTCATAATCGTAGTTCTAAAAATGAAAAAACTTTTCAATATTAGTTTACCATGTAATAATATTTATATAAAATTCTTATTATACACTACACCAATATTTGGTTTGTTAAGAATTATATAATAATTATACAGTTTAATAAAAAAATGATGAGAATAAATATTATGTAACCTACAAAAATGAGATGTATATAATCCAATTCATTAGTGTTGATGTTAATAGTTTTAACCATAATTCAATTCTAAATAAATCATATATTTGTGTATAATAAAATTTAGGATATGGAGGAATTCCTAAAAATGGGGCCATGCCATTTTGATGGCTGGATGATAACATTGGACTGGTGGATTGCAAAAGCCCCTGAGGAGTATCCAGCTACTCTGCAATTATGGGCAACGTTATCAAATGTTCCTACGGAGTATGCTGCGGAGTTAGTTTTCAGAGCCATCGGTGAACATCTTGGCAAAGTTATAAGTGTGAATGTAGATGCAGCAAGTGTCCTGGTTGAAGTAAATGTGATGAAAGCTTTGATTCTCAAAACTTCTGTGGAATTTGAAGAGGGTGAAGAAACCAGTGTCAGAATTAAGTATGATAGGTTGTAAGGGATCTGCACCTATTGTAATTATATCAACCATGAGGTAGATCGTTGTAAAAGACTGGCCAAGCATGAAAATAGAGATTTGGATACTGAGAGAGCGGGTAAACAAGACAGACCTTCGGACCTTGTTTTGAGGATCTTTTTACCTCAAATGGCACTGTCGATCTTGGAGAATCATTAAGTGGTATTGAACCAATTATAACAACCGAGTGGAATTCCATTCTTTTAGCAAGGGCAACGGAGGAAGAAGTAAGGAAAGCACTCTTCATGATGGATCCCGGAAAAGCTCCAGGCCCAGATGGCATGACGGGCCTTTTCTTTCAACAATCGTGGAGTGTTATAAAGGGGGATTTAACCCAACTTGTTAATGATTTTATTGAGACAGGCCTTTTTGATAAATAACTTAATAGCACAAATATATGTCTTATTCCAGAAATTTCACGGCCTACGAAGATGATGGAGTTTAGACAGATTACCTTATGTAATGTGGTGTACAAAGTTATTTCCAAGGTGGTGAGCCTGAGACTAAAAAGAATTTTACCTAAATTAGTATCGGATACACAATCGGCTTTCATATCGGGTCGACTTATTTCGGATAATATTTTAATTGCCCAGGAGATGTTCCATGCTTTAAAAACAACTAAACGAGTAAAAGGGTCATATATGGCCATTAAAACTGATATGAGCAAAGCCTATGATAGAATTGAATGGAGTTTTCTACAAAAGCTATTGCTCAAATTAGGATTTCATGAAAGATGGGTAAAAGGAGTTATGCACTGTGTCTCATCGGTACGAAATTCAGTACTTATAAATGGGAAACCGACAGGCAGGATAACCCCAAAACGGGGGTTGCGACAAGGGGATCCGCTATCACCATACTTATTCATACTATGTACAAAAGCCTTAGTGGCAAAAATTAAGCAGGCTGAGATCCAGAAGCAACTGTCTGGATTATCGATTGCGCGGACAAGTCCGGCAATCTCACATCTTTTATTTGCGGATGATAGCCTCTTCTTTTGTAAGGCTAACGTTGAGGAAGCATCGACAATATTAAAAGTGTTAATGGAATATGAAAAAGTTTCAGGGCAACAAATCAATTTTTCAAAATCATCTATCCAATTTGGAAAGAGTATTGACCCTTTTAGGAAACTCGAAATTCTATCAATCTTAGGGATAAATACGGAAAGGGGTATGGGAACATATTTAGGCCTCCCTGAGGGGTTAGAGGGAGCAAAGACTAAAGTTTTCTCTTTTGTCAAAGAAAAAATTGAGGCAAGAATCAATTCATGGTCTGCGAAATTCCTTTCAAAGGGAGGAAAAGAAGTTTTAATCAAATCAGTACTCACTGCGTTACCATCATATGTTATGTCTTGTTATAGACTACCAAAGGCAGTTACCACAAAAATCACCGCAGCTATAGCAAGTTTCTGGTGGCATAACTCGGGAACATCCACAGGAATCCATTGGGCTACTTGGGAGAAACTATGCAAGTGTAAGAATGAGGGAGGCCTAGGTTTTAGAGATATAGAAGATTTTAATTCAGCTTTATTGGCAAAACAGCTATGGCGGCTACTCTTATTTCCTAATTCTTTATTGGCAAGAGTCTTTCAAGGGCGGTATTTTTCGGGATCAAGCCCCTTAGACCAAAGAAGAGTGTATTCACCCTCTTATGGATGGAGAAGTATAATGTCGGTAAGAGCTTTAATTATGAAAGGTTTGATTTGTCGAGTTGGAAATGGAGAGCGAATACGGGTGTGGGCTGACCCTTGGATCCCAGATAACTTACCACGACCAGCAGTTGGCAATGCATCAAATTTCTATCCTGATCTGAGAGTGTCGGATTTGATAGATTCACAATCACATATGTGGAAAGAAACTTTAATCAGACAGTTATTCTGTTCAAGAGATGCAAGTATTATTTTAAGCTTACATATTCCGAGGATTCCTATTGAGGATCGTTTTGGATGGCATTTCTCAAAGTCCGGGACTTATTCGGTACGATCAGGATACTGGGCGGAGAGAACCATTGCACAGTATCCGGAGCGCTCATATGGACCCAACATTCAAGATTTACAAAATAAATTATGGAAGATCGAGGCTCCTCCCAAATTAAAACATTTCATGTGGCAAGCTTTATCAGGGCAATTGGCGGTTAAAACAAACTTAGCATATCGGGATATAAGATGTGACACTCGATGCGATAGGTGCGGAGAAAATAACGAAACTATTAATCATATGCTATTTGAATGTCCTCCAGCAATTCAAACTTGGGCATTATCTAGAATTCCAACGAGCTCAAATTTTTTATGTGGATCACTTTTCTCAAATTTTGATTACCTTTTCAGGCGTATACCGAATCAAGTGAATATTAAATGTTTCCTCTGGATCTTATGGTATCTTTGGAAAGCAAGAAACGACAAAGTTTTTAAAAATAAGGGAAAGGATCCCTTAATAATTCTCCGAGAAGCAGAAGCTGAACCTGATGGCTGGATTTTAGCTCAAAAGGAAAATAGTGGCAATTTGCGAATGTCTCAGCCAATTATCAATGTTGATACCACCTTACTGTTTAGACCTATAACTGAAAACCCAAGTTTTACAGAGTACAGGTGTATGGTTGACGCTTCTTGGAAAGATTCTGATATTTATACAGGCTTAGGTTGGTACAGTTTTGCGTATGAGGAGGGGGGAGTGAATATGGGGGCCCAAAGTATTAGAAGAAGCCTTTCACCATTACACTCCGAATTCGAGGCGCTACTCTGGGCAATGACAATGTTATCTAGGCTTTGGTTTTACAGAAGTGGAGTTTTTTGTGGACTGCGTCGACTTAGTCAAGATGACAGAAGCTCCTTCTGAATGGCCAGCTTTTCAACCCTACCTAGAAGATTTTTCGAGACTCCAAAACTCTTTCCGTATCTGTTCTCTGGGTTGGATTCCGCGAGCTCTCAATCACAAAGTGGATGCCCTAGCTCGGAGCGTTAGAGGATTATCTAGGAATCAAGCTTACGTTAACAATGTTCCTCCTTGTTGGTTTGCTTACTGATATTTTGAGTTAAGTTGACAAAAAAAAAATTTAGGATATAAGAATAGCTAAATTATAAATAGAATTTTTACCAATTTAATTGTCAAGATAAATTAACTATCAATTCTATAGAAAAAGAAAGTATAATTTTTTTTAATAAATTGAATTGTCAACATAAAAAAACATGTTTTAATAAAAAATTTGAGATCAAAATATTTAAACTAATCTCTATTGTGTGGGTTGCACACAATTACATAGAGTAAATTTCAATAACAAAGGCTTGCATACGTAGTGTTGAAATCTCTTTCAATAACTCATAATATAAGAGTACTTCATCCAAATTTTAGCTAACTTTGTAATTCTCAGCTCATTATCTCATTTAACAAAAACTAAAATATATGAAACTATGAATATAGTTATAATTATAATTAACCCAAGTACTTTTTAATGGATTATTGTTTAAATCACACAAAGTAAAATGAAATGTGAACATAGTAAACATATAATAATTGTTAAAACATACTTTAGATGCCTACGGAATGACATAAAATTTTTGTGTGTTGTAAATGAAAATTGATTTAGAATTCCAGTTGGAGAAGAATGAAATATATAGCCGGATATATATTAAATATTTTATATTTTTAAAAATTTTAAAGATAAATATTAGTTTTGTTATGTGTGCCCCATACTTTTTTTTTTTTGCAGATTTACACTTTCCACATGTTATAAATTTTGCATGCAAAAAGTTTTTGTTAAAAAGACAAGATATTCGTTGGATTTATGTGTTCTAATTGTCAATGTCTTAAACAAGTTATAAGAAATATGATTCCAAAAGAAATTTATATTGGTGAAAAACGAAAGACAAAAAGGAAAAAAAAAACAAACTCAGCTAAGCTAACTGGTAAAAAAAAAGAGCTGAATAAAATAATTTCACATTTCAACTAACTTTTTTAGTTACCATTTAGTACCGTTGTGTATTATGTGTATGGAGAAGATAAGAGAATGCTCACTCTTCATTCGTATAGATTGAAGGACAAAGGTAATGCTTCTACAAACAACGACGATATGAAATCTGGTTGCAGCATTGTAATTAAGGACTCAATCAAGAGCCAAAACGAGATGTAATGGGATAAAAATCTGAAAGCAGTTTCTGGTACCTGAAGTACAGTACTTGGAACATCTGTCTATAAATCTCTAAGTTTCCATTTTGCTGTTATGAGCTTCTTCTACAAGCATTGCCATCTTCGCAACCACAAGATTCTCATCTAGAGCAGTGGTATTTATAGTTATGTAACTTTACAAAATACAGAGAAATCAGAAAGATCAAACCTAGAAAGTTAAGCTGAGGTAAAGCTTAACACAGATAGTTATTAGTTTTACAAATAATAATGCTTATAAATATAATACTTGAGATTAGAGACTAAGACTCGTAGATCAGACATGGAAGACAAACAATTATTTTTTACGCTTACACTATACAGAACCATAACAAATTTTGCAAGACTATTATTATCATACGTTTGGGCTTTAATTACCATTATATACATAACATTAACTGAATTCTAATATGTATTGATGAGTAGAAATTCAAAAGTCCAACACTTTCTTCTTAACTGCTCACCTTTTCGGTTGTACTCTTTCCTTATCATCTCGTTTGTCTGCAAAAAAAAACTAAATGAAATGTGAACTTCATTGAGCACAACATGGACTTATGATCTCAGATTTTTTACCTTGACTTCATCATAGAATTTCCTTTCCCAAGCATATAATCGATAAAGCAAATCAGAGTAACTTCCAGAAATCATACAAAACTCTTCTATGAAATCATCTCCACTTTCATCATCATGATCTTTTTTTGATTTCTGGATTAAAAGACTTCGAAATGTCAAGGATCTTGAAGGCGATGTTTTCTTCCACACAATGGCTTTAATAACTTGATGACTTAATGGCTCTACATTAAAGCTTATATTAGAGACTGAAAGCAATAACAAAAATAGACCAATTATATATCGAACCACGAACCACATCTTGAGAAATTGGCAAAAACTCTTCCCTCTACAACAAGTTCGCTTCGAATCTGCAATCAAGCTATTGAATATCTATTTTTCTATAAGCAAAATGATATAATCACTCACGAACTCGAACAACAATTTTAATATTCCATATCACATCCATTTAATAATGAAAAATAGAGAACAGAGACATACCTATGATATCTGTGAATCTGACTCTGATTGTGTTTGCTTGAAACATTCTTGAAATTTATTTTCCAGACTCGGAAGCTCTAAAGAACTCGCCAACAAACTTCTTCTCTAGCTAAGAAATGACTCTTCACTTACATTCTCCAATGAAAGTATACGTGATGTAAAAACTGTTAGAACTTCAAAAATGACTACATGTCAAAATTGAAGTAAGTTTGCATGACAAATGGAGTTAAGTCTTTATGTTGAAAAATTCAACAATTATATTTCCGTTAATTGTGAATTTTGTAGCAACAAAAGAATTCATGACAAAGAGAAATAAATGACTTAAATGTTGAGAATCAATTCTCATTACTCCTCTTTATTTTTATGTTGAATATTTGGTTATAAAACCCAGTGATTCATCTTCTCATTGAAAAAAAAAACAAGAACAATTAGAATTTTTGTGTAACTACACAAGATCTCAATCCTCTCCATCTTTTTCTCTTCTACTGAGTCTGAGAGTACAACATGGTTCTAGAGTTTGTTAGCTCTTATTTTTGAGGGTTGCGAGATAAGAGAAACCGAAGTAGTTTTATCCTAGGATTCTTGAACGCATCAAGCCGGCACTTTACGGGTGTTAAAAGAATTAAGGAGAGAGATTTTATCTCGACTCTACTTCATCTCCAATTATAATTATATCACGGTATCAAAGTTGTATTTTTATGTTATGTCCTTATGTTTATCCTTTACAATTCAAGAGTGTGCCTATTATATAAATTCATGTCCTACAATCTTAACTCTTTTAAATTTTTGTTATTGTTTGGTTACTCTAACAAAAACTCTGATTTATGAAGGATTCTAATAAGAATAGGTGTTAAGCGAGATGTTGTTAAGGCATTTAACCAATAAATCTGTTTAAATCAGATTTAACTCTTGAGAACGTAATCGGTTTTCTGCTTCTTATTTTGAATAAGAAACGAGCGTAACCAAAACCTGGTTCTATTTCTTTGATTTCTAAAAGGAAAAAGAAAACAAAAGAAAAACGAAGTTCCGAAGGAAAAATCTGGTGAATTCTTTTGTTCTTAATAAAGATAAAACAGATAACATGTGTTCTTGTTCTTGAGCTTGAAAACTCATTTTGATTTTAAAATCAAATGCACATTTTATTAATCCATATTTAATAACATGATTAATGTCTGAATCCATGTTTAATAACATGATTAATTTCTGGTTCGGTTTCTTATAGTACATGCTTAGTATTTATCAAATATACAAAGGTTAGAAAAGAAAAAAAATCATGATTAATTTTTTGGTTATAATTGATTGTGTATTGGTTTCATAAACAAGTTACATTTAATATGCTCAATGTATTTAGAATTACCTAGTAACTTCACACAAATACTTAAAAGTATGGGGGTACCAAATAATCTCTAAAAACTATTTAAAAGCATAAGAGTACCTAATAAAAAGGGTTATATCATCTCCAAAACAGGTCAAAACTAGACCTAAAATCATTGATTATATTTCCTTTGAATATATACACAATAATAGTGTTTATTGACTGTTGATATTTAAATAAGAAATATCAAATATTTTTATATTAGAGAAACCAGTCCTGACACTATGGTAACCCACTTGGCTATAAGTCGGGCAATGAGTATTCTCTATAGTGTAAAATCTTATAACAAGATGACATAAGATCATTAGACAATTGATCTCAAATGGAATTATCTTAATAGACTATATCCATTTGGAAGACAACCTAGGATCCACTTGTTAAAGGTGTGTCATGAGATCAAATTGTAAAATCATTAAGAGGAATGAGTTTAAGCCTATGACTTAAATATGAGGTTTGATGGACACCCTACCTACGTGACTGGAGATCCCAAAAAGTAGGTTCAAAACGAGAACTAAATTAAAATTATTCTACTAAGAGCACTAGGAGATCTTAATCTCTTCCCAGCTCCTAGGATGATGAACAATGCTTCCTATATGTATACAGGATAAGCGTTGCTTTTAATGATTTAAGTCTATAGCTTTAAGATATATGTGAAGTATTGCAGGATATTTCTTAAAATAAAACTATTGGATGATCACCTAATGAGTGTGAAATGAGGCCATTTCTAGGAGAATAAATGTAAGGCTATATTCTCCAAATTCACTCATGATTAACCAGGCAAGTTCAAGGCCAAAATGAACACAATAGAGAACCTAGTTCCATGAGAAAATGAAGTTGTGCAATACTTGTTGATTAGGTTTACATAAAATTTCAGGAGGTTCAAGACATCATGTTCACCTTCTGGTTGAGTAAATCCGAAAATTATGAAAATGAGTGGTTCAAGGCTGAAAAATGCTACCATATCACATACAATGAATTTTTGCTTGTACTCTCAAAAGTCTATTTGTCTAGTCTTTTTGTGTCTAGTTTTGTTGAGTCTTTTCTAGTTAGGTAAAGTCTTTCTAGCTAGTCATCATATCTTGAGAGTCATTTTCATTAATGCGGGGGATTATTAGAACTTCAAAAATAACTACATGTTAAAATTGAAGTAAGTTTGAATGAGAAATGAAGTTAAGTCTTTATGTTGAAAAATTCAACAATTATATCTCCTTTAGTTGTGAATTTTGTAACAACAAACGAATTCATGACAAAAAGAAATAAATGACTTAAATGTTGAGAATCGATTCTTATAACTCCTCTTTATTCTTATGTTGAATATTTGGTTATAAAACCAAGTGATTCATCTTCTCATTGAAAAAAATAGAACAATTAGAATTTTTGTGTAACTACACAAGATCTCAATCCTCTCCATCTTTTTCTCTTCTATTGAGTCTGAGAGTACAACATGGTTTTAGAGTTTGTTAGTTCTTATTTTCGAGTGTTACGAGATAAGAGAAACCGAAGTGGTTTTATCCTGAGATTTTTGAATGCATCAAGCCGGCACACTACGGGCGTTAAAAGAATTAAGGATAGAGATTTTATCTCGACTCTACTTCATCTCCAATTATAATTATATCACAGTATCAAAGTTGTATTTTTATGTTATGTCCTTATATTTATCCTTTACAATTCAAGAGTGTACTTATTATATAAATTCAGGTCCTACAAAAACAAGCGATACGAACACATCCAGGAATTGTAGAAACATATCCATCATACGTCTAAATCACACAATGATTATCAAAATTAATGACAATCAAGCACAACTTTAGTTTTGTCGGCACCCAAACAATGGATGATACCTTAGCTAAGATCTTGATCACCAACAATGTTAGGGTTTACAAAGAGTTACTTGCAGAGCAGCCAGCAAAGCAAAGAATTTTAGAATTTAGAATCTACTAAGTTGCATGCTTTTTGATCCACCGAGTAATCGATGCGATTCCTATGCAGAGTTGAGATCGAGCAGAGGAACATGAGAGGTCATTGGTAACAATGAGCAATAAGGCGGAGAGAGATAGTAAGGAATTGATTGTTGTACGTTTAGGTGCTTTAATGAGCGAAGGGGAGCTTTAAATCATTGGAACAGTTTCCTTTGTCTTTTGCCATGAGCTTTTTTGTGATGACATGTGTTAATATAATGCTTATATTGGTTAATGTGGAAAAATTATACGTTGATTTATGAGCGGGAGAAAGCCTCAATTTTTAGATGTGTCCAATCCTCAAGAGACATAATCTCCTTTGATATATACTAGATTTAATATGCGCTACACTGCGGTATAATTTCTAAAAAAATCATAAAATCAAATAACTGAAAAAGTATTCAAAAATTAAAAAAAGATGGAGAGATAATAAGAAAACAATATTGATATTAATGGTGACCCTAAATTTTACAAATGATTTAGTTAAGAGCTTACACTCTAATTATCTCCAAAATCAAGCATAATTACATGAGGAAGAGAGCTTTATTGAGGAATATAGTTATTCCAAAATAAGCATTTCTAATCATCTCCATATTCAAACACCCCTTTTTGTTGAAGAACGCCACCACCACATTACTTCTCCCTCTTTCTTTCTTTTTTAAGATGTCAAAGAGCTTCACAGTTTTAGACACACTTAAAAAAAATAACGTTCCATACACACTTAAAGAACAAATAAAGAGCTCCTCTTAAGAACAAATAAAACCTGAAAAAATTCTAAACATACAATTTGTTTTAGTTAATTTACCATGATCCTAGATGAAAATTTGAGAGTAAAAAGCTTTTTCAGTTGTGGTTGTATGTAAAGCACTAAAATTTCAAACAACATAAAATTGGTTTCTTATATGTAAAATTATCATGGAGATTAAGGAGGGTGTATTGAAAATCAAATTTGAAGGGATTTGATAAGATTTATATTTTGACAGATTTGGAGAGATCTTAAGAGATTCTTAGGATATTTGGTATGATTTTAGTTGCTTTTTTTTATTTTACAAAAGTAAATGAATTGGTGATTTTAGGAGATTTAAGGTCAGAGTTTATGTGATTCTTGTGAAAATAAAAACAAGAATTCTACGAGAGTGATAAGAAAATAAACGAAGATCTCCATTGTGAAATTCTTCTACCGTTTTGTTAAACTCTTCTTTGCATTTCCTCGGTCACAAAGGCTTCTCTTTGACAGCAAAATCTAGCACAACAAAATCCACAAGAGATTGGTTCATTTGCACAACTTGACAACTAATGAAGCAAAAAGTTATGGTTTTGACCACTCAAAGAACGTGAGGTAGGAGGAATAACATTGCATAAGGTGTCAGCTTGCATTCCCTGTAGAACCTATAAATTCGAATCCAGGTTAAGCAAAAAAGAAGAAACAAAATCGATTACAGATAAAGCCAAAAACTAAACCTATAAACGATTTAACAACCAATTAAAGTAACAAATTACACAGAGCTGAGACTAATCTCGTTACCTTAACTCAATAAACGCCCAGGGTGTACTTGGTTGACTGCGTTTTTGAGTCCCAGGATAGAACTGTGTTGAGACCGTCGATGGTACACCAATCCAACGAAATCTGCGAACCCTGTGTTCAACTTTACACTCTCAGACTTGACAGACAAAAGAAGAAGATTATTGCTGTGAATTTTTTTTTTCTCAAAATCGTTGATCAGAATAATCAGTCTACGCTTTCTTTTCTTTTTTTTAAATAAGTAGCGAAGACCTCAAAAAAGAAGGAGAAGTTGTTCCTAAGTTTTAGGATGACTTAGTCTTCCACTAAGTTTTTGGCTGCAAGACTAACCAATTAGTCTTTAGGGTTTTTTTTTCCTTAATTGGCTCAAATAAACTCTGGCCACATTCTAACCCAAGCCTCAATCCTGATCCATCAAATTTCTTATTCACATAATAGCAAAATTGGATTCATTAAGCCTATTGGCTTATAATCATTAATCGTTGGTCCAACATTCCCTTCAAATCAATACTACCAAAACCATAAATTTGTGAAACCTGGATTATAGAAAAACACACACACAAGTTCGAACATTTAAACATTTAAAGATTTCAAATACACAGTTTTCTCTAATTCTTCTTCTTCCTTTGTTCTAAATATATAGTTTTAATATATATGACTAACCCCAGAATCATAGTCGTTGTAAATTGGAGACCAGAATGCTGAAAAGTGAAATCACGAAGCTACAACACTAGTGCCAGGTGTTTTGAAACACATGGAGGTTGTCGCTTGGAAGAATAGTATATTTGATTACAAAAAAGAATAGCAGCAACTGTTCTCCATTTACCCAAAAACAAGTGTATAAGAAATGTTTGGATGTAGATGCTCATTACGCTGTAGCTTTAGATTTCCCTGCGAATTTTTGTTTGTACGAAATAGGGTGAACGTGTGAGGGATTAATGAAATGGATTGTTTTATTTATGAAATCACACCTAAATATATGAGTTTTTGAGGCATTGATTTTTAGACTAAAACCTATTCAAAATCTCCTAAAATCAGAGTGAGAAGTTTTGTTAAGTAATAATTCTTAAATTTTGAATAATAGGTGATTTGATATGATTTTGATTAACTATTGATTGAATAACAAGAAATTGTGTATTATTTTAAATGATTTTGTTGAAATCCTAAATTCAATAACACACAATTTGATAAGTGATTTTCGAAATCATTAGTTGAATACAGATGGTTTTAATAAAAACCAAAATCACTTGAAATTTTTGTTTTAATACGCCCACCTAAGAGTTAGGCACAAAAAAAAGCATGAAAACCTGTACATTTCTTACGTGTTCAAAGAATTATTGATATTTGATTTTTTGTTGGTTTAAGACTATAAGAACCTGAAGATGAGAACTTCTAAACAGGTAGACCTCTTCATATTGAAATCACATCCTATTTGCTCAACACTCTATGCAGTTTGAGTGAGATGAGATCCTTCATAACAAAGTAACAATGTTATATTATAACTCTTACCTAAAAACAGAGATGATAAAAACCCAACAATTTTCGTGGAAATAAAGTGTAGATGACAAGAACTCAGTTGGTAGAACTGAAGCTAATTTTGCTACATATTAAGCTCATACTTATAAGCTCATTCAAACCATTTTAAGTAGCAAAGTATAAATTAAAAAGTGTCAGAAAATAAAACTTTTGATAAACAGAAAACATGGTTAATGCTAACAACTAACCTCTTCACCATAGACATACAAAACTGGTGTTAGGCCGGCTAATTGACTCCCTTCAGCCATCAAAAGATGCAGTCTTCCACTTAAGAAAACAAGGAGAGAATCAGTGAACTGTCACGGGCATTGCAGACACCAATTTCACAAACCATTGAATGAGCATTTTCCTTGTTAGAACAACATAGCAATAAATCACAGTTAGCTTAAAAGAAAGCTCTACAACAACAAAATGATAACAATCACATAACCAATATCATATTAAATGGAAGCTCTTAGATAGTGTATAGTTCCCAAGGAAGCATATAGGAAGAACCTTGGGGACAGGAAGCGGATTCTTGCTACAAGCAGTAGTCAATCTTTAAATCAGCGAAACAAAATCATGCTTAGAATTGTACATAGTCTGCTAATGAAATTGAAAGCACACACAAACAGCTGAAACATACTTTATCCCTTAGTGCTACAATCAAAAATGCAAATCTAAATGTATTAATAGCTAAAGTGTTCACTTTTCGACAAACAGTCTCGATTGTTTTGCACTCAATATCGCACATCCTTTTTCTTGTTGTTCAACCAGCTCTAAAATTCAATTCAAAATAAAGATAATGTTAACACAGTGAAGAGATAAACTAACATTAAGAATCAACGATAAATGTACAAATGAGTACTTTTGGACAAGATTAGAGGGAAAGAGATAGATAAATCTCAATTACCACAAGCTTATCTCCTTTCTCCACAATGTCCATATTGAGCATCCAGTCAACTTCCTCTTTCTTCACAACTGCAAATATTTTTAGCAATCTTAAGATCTCCTATTCCGAGATCAATCATTTGTTGTTTCTCATACACAACTTTCAATAACCAAAACACTACAAAAGAAAAAACAAATTCAAATGAAAGATGACTGATTCATAACAATCTATCCACCTTCTTAGGAGAAATCTGTTATTACTTCTTCTTCACAAACTAGTGTAGCCTCGAGATCAAATAAGATTTTGTGATTTCTAAAAGATAAGATTGGAAAAGAACATTGAAAAGGAGATCACAATTTTTTTGAATATGAAACGATTTCTCTTCTCAAAGATCAAATAACATAGAAAAGTTGAAAGAATTGGATGTTGAAAGTTGAAGCGGTAATTGAACGTTTCGAATATTAAAGTCTGCAATCCGTGAGAATTAAAGTCTGTACTCCATCTTCCAATCGGCTCATCTATTTATTTTTTGGAGATGACATGTATTAATATAATGATTAATCGAGAAAAAGATCATGCTGATGTGTTAGCTACAGAGGATTCCAATGTGCTGATGTTTCAGGTGGAGACACATCTAGTCTTCTTTTATATACTGTATATCTTAACTAGTCTTTGACCCGCCTTGTTAAGTGAATAAAATAAAAACAGTGTGATATGATGATTTGTTTGATGATAAAGAGTTTGACCAAAAAGATATTTGAATCTAAAAATCCAAAACTTCTAAAGAGATTTTTACCACCATATTTTAATTATATTATCGATTCTTTAAAGTTATTGATAACACATACTAATAAATAAAGTAAAACCCAAAATTAATAATTTCGTTAGTTTTAGTCAAATAATATTTACAATATATAATTTGTTAAAATATTTGATGTTTTAACAATTGAACACATATTTATACGATTTTTTTGTCAAATAGAACACATATTTATATATCTGATAAAAATATATGAAAAGTTATTTTGTATTCTAGATACACACAAGTTATATTAATTTTTGCTCAAGTTGATGAAATCATCAACCAATTTGATATCAAAATTTGATTAATATATTATTTTTATGGAAACGATGAGTTGCCATGATTAATTCAAAAATATGTATTGAATGAAAAGTAAGTGAATTTTGCATAAAACTCAATTTATTTTATAAAGTATAAAGAGAAGATAAATGTTCTTTTTTCATAGTATTAATTATTAAAATTGTAGTAATGAGAGAACGTGTTATTAATGAAAATATAATTGCTGAAGTTATAAAAGTATAGGATAAGACATAGACTAGAAATTTTGGTTTATTTTTATATATTTTCAAATATATTTTAAATGTGGTTAAAATATATGTATGTTTCTACCAAAATCAAGTAAAATAATTGTTACCCTTCTTTTTTGTTGGAGATGGATCCGAGATCCTATTTCGGTCCACGGAATATAACGGGTCAAATACAAAACAACAAACCAGTTCCAAGCACTAAGTATTCAACTCGGATATCATCATCAACTCAACAAAGTCTCGTCTCGGAAGATTCTTCAAACACGCAACAAAACAAAGAAATAGAAATTTTCCTGTTCGGACATGGAAAATTTCCCTAAATCTAGCATGAATCTTACCAGATTCAATCTTATCAACACAATTGTAAATCTTCCTTTATCTTCTCTACATGTAACCGTATCTATAACCTATAAATAGAGGCGCAATCCTTTGAAAAAGGGATCGGCTTTTGGACATACTTTGAGCTATAAGAACACCATAGTCGGCAATCATCTTTACTAGTTTTAGTTAACTACTCTTGCTCCAATCCTACTAGCAAGTGTCCTTGCCCATTCTCTCCCACTATTTTGATTAGGAACCTTGATTCTAAGTACTGTTTGTGCTAGAACTGGTTCTAACACTTGGCGTTGTCTGTGGAGAAGATATCAAAGGACATCTTCACGCAAGCAAGAGAAAGTTCTGCACAAGGAAGGATGGTTGAAGGCAAAACTACCGTTAATTCATTAGAACGGAGGGAATCTCACTCTCAAGAGCACGTCGACCTAACAAGCAAGTCAACACTAATTCAACGCGGACTCAGGAGGAAAATCATGACGAAACTCGCGAAGATACTAATCTTCCGCCACCGCCTCCGGGATCACCGACACTCGAGACCCTAGTGTGCAACCTGATCGCACAGCATGAGGCTTCTAAAAAAAGAAACGCAGAAAGATTCGACATAATCGATTCTTGTCTGAATGAGTGTAGTCTCTCGACTACACAGGCTAATAGGGTGAACGGAGAAGCACTGCCACCGTCTAGAGGAACCTATTTGGAGGAATACCGAGCCCACAGCCAGCGAACACCTTGGTACAAGATCACTCTGCGATGCAAAGCATGCCCGGACAGCATGCCCCAACAACTCTAGATGCAACAACCGTGTTGAAGATAATGGACGACATGATATCAAAATTCCATCAAGCCACCAGCAAGGCACCTGAAATTGGAAGGATCCTAGCTAGAGCACAAAACTCGCCATTCACGCCGAGATTAAAAGAGTCTTGGTAAATAGAGGGTTATGACTTCGATGCCCTTCTTATGACGGGAACACGGATCCAGTGGAGTTTATGAGCGCCTTTAATGTCATGATGAACGGAATAAACTATACCATGGACAACAAAGATGTAGCCTACTGTCAGCACATTGCTGAGAATTTGACTGGTGAAACCTTGGTTTGGTTCACCAAATTGTCAGCCGGGTCAAATAAAAGCTTCAACCAACTCGCTGATTTATTTATGAAGCAATGTGCCTTATTCGTCAATCAGGATACCTCAACCACCGAATTGAGATCCTTAAGACAAGGTTTTGACGAGCCCCTAATGTCATAACTCGAATGCATCAAGAAGAACTTGACTAAAGCTAAAGTAAGTGACGACATGGCCATTGAAGCTCTCCAAACTAGAATGGTGACTGACAAAGCTCTTAAATGAGATCTTTTCGTAAACACACCCAATACAATCTCAAACGCTCTCTGTAGAGTGGCAAGGCATGCAAATTATGTGGAAAAAAGAAAATTCTCTCACGGAACCAAGACAAACAGCGCAACTCGGCAACGAAAGAGCCGAGAGAAGGGCACTATAAGCCGAGATAGCACAACAAAGGAAAAGCAAAAGGCAACAGCTTTTCAATTCGGGAAGAGTAGCAGCATCCGTGGTAGGCATTTCAATAATACCTACAACCGAACAAATACTACGATTTTCATAAGAAAGCGGGTCATTCGACCTCAAAGTGCAAACAGCTGTAAGAATTTCTTGCTGTGAAGTTCAGCAAAGGAGAGTTAGAGGTGTCCGTAAAAGAAACTCAGAAGTTCAAAGAACAAAAGCGGAAAGAAGCCGAGTTAAGAGAAACTGCTTTCAAGTCAGCAAACCCGAAGGGTGACACTTCAGAAGCAGCTACAGAACAAAAATAAGTCAGGGACAATGCGGAACCCGGTGACCCACTGAGTTGTTGTCGGTGTAATCATAGGTGGATAACAGTTCTGTGATGACACCATCCGTTTGATCAAGATATACGAATGGGGAATAGTTGCTTCAGTCAACAAGGAACCCCTAGGGGAGAATATGCGAGTATTACACTCGGCGATAACATTCATGGCTGAGGATGCTAAAGGAGTTAGTTTTCCGCACAATGATCCCATAGTCATCAAACTCCAAGTTGCCGACAATGATATTTCACGAATTCTTATCGACATTGGAAGTTTGGTGGATCTGATATTCAAGAAGACTTTGGAAAAAATAGCACTGCCAGACGTCCAGCTCAAACCTGTGGACAGGATTTTAGCCGCGTTCGATGGAAGTACAATCAGCACAATTGGAACAGTGAAGCTCGCTGTCTGAGTTGCTAGAATTACGAGATGGATCAAGCTACTCATTGTGGACAAACCACCGATCTACAACATGATCCTATGAACACCATGGATACACACGATGAAGGCTGTTCCACTAGCTATCATCAATGAGTTAAAATTCCGACAAATGAAGGAGTTTACACACTCAAAGGAGATCAAAAGATGTCTAGTACCTATTTCATCCCCGAATCAAAGTTGCAGAAAAAATCATGTATGATCACAGCATCAATAGGAAGCAGAGCACTGTATGAACCCCTACTCCTAAAAGGTCGGACCAATCAACTGTTGAACTCGTCAATATCAATTTGACAGACTCGTCGAAGTGCGAAAGCATCAGAGTAGACTTAAGCAAACCAATCAAAGAAAAATTAATTCAACTTCTCGAAAAGAATGTGACGACATTTGCATGGAAAGCAAGTGACATGCAAGGAATCAACCCAGCAATTGCAAGCCATAGGCTAAACATTGATCCGACATATAAGCCGATCAAGCAAAAGCGAAGAAAACCTGACCAGAAAGAATGAAGGCCGTAATCGACATGGTCAAAAAGCTAATTGAAATCGGGTCTATCGCCAAAGTTCAGTACCCTAAATAGCTAGCCAACCCAGTAGTCATTCCGAAAAAGAATGGAAAGTGGCGTGTCTGTGTTGATTTTACCGCCCTAAACAAAGCTTGCCCTAAGGATAGTTTCCCATTGCCAAACATCAACCGGATTGTCGAGGAAACGGCAGAGAACAATTTTATTTCATTCATGGATGCTTTCTCGGGATACAATCAGATTTGGATGCATCGTGACGACATTGAGAAAACCTCATTCATCACAGAGCGAGGAACTTATTGCTACAAAGTCATGCCATTAGGATTAAAGAACGCAGGAGCAACCTATCAACGGTTAGTAAACAAGATGTTTGCTGATCAACTCGGTCAAACAATGGAAGTATACATAGATGACAAGCTGGTCAAGTCGTTAAAGGCGGAAGACCATGTTGATCACTTAGCCCGTTGCTTCCAAACACAGGATGAGTATAAGATGAAGCTCAACCCGACAAAATGCACTTTTAGGGTTACCTCATGAGAATTCCTTGGATACATTGTCACTCAAAGAGGAATCAAAGCTAACCCAAAGTAAGTTATGGCAATCCAAGAGTTGCCTTCTCGAAAGAACAAATGGGAAGTGCAAAGGCTAACAGGTTGTATAGCGGCTTTAAACCGTTTCATATCACGTTCAACAGACAAATTTCTCCCATTCTACAATCTGTTGCGTGGAAACAAGGAGTTCAAGTGGGACGAGACTTGTGAAAAAACGTTTTCTCAGATGAAAGAGTACCTTTGAACACCTCCGATCCTCGCGAAACCAGAAAATGGAGAACCACTGTACTTATCCATTGCAGTCTCTATGTCAGCAGTAAGTGGTGTACTAGTTCAAGATTAGAGTGGAACTCAGTACCCAATCTTTTACATCAGCAAGTCGTTGGATGGAGCCGAATCCAGATACCCGACTATGGAGAAACTCACATTAGCAGTAGTTACTTCAGCAAGGAAGCTACGACCTTACTTCGAGTCTCACACAGTTATAGTGTTAACGAATCATCCAGTGTGAACAATACTGTATAGTCCAAACCAATCAGGGTGTTTGACGAAGTGGACGATTGAGTTGAGTGAATACAACATCGAGTTCAAAAGATAAACAAGCGTGAAGTCTCAAATTTTAGCCGGCTTCATAATTGAGTTATCCCCTGATCTAGAGCCTCTAGAGTCAGTCAAAGCTCCTCAAATATGGAAGATATACGTAGATGGATCTTCATCGCAGCACGACTCGAGAGTCGGTATCCGAATAGAGAGTCCAACGGGAGAAATTCTAGAACAATCGTTCTGACTTGCATAGTTGGCATCCAACAACGAAGCCGAGTAGGAAGCATTGATTGCAGGAATAAAGTTGGCCAAGGAAGTCAGATCAACCGACATTGATTGCTATTGCAACTCCTAACCTGTCATTAACCAGGTTAACAGGGGTTACGACACAAAGAAAGACCAAATGGAAGCTTATCTCAAAGTTGTTAAGGATCTGATCAAGAATTTGGGATTCAAGATCAATAAAATATCTAGATCCGAGAACAATTCTATCGACGCTCTAGGAGCTCTTGCGTCCATAACAGACCCTGTTCAGAGAAAAATAATACCGGTAGAGAGTATATATCGCTCGAGTATAAGCTTACCAAAAGGAGATCTCGAACTCATCTCAAATATAGATGACGTTCAAGACGAGTCAAATACCAAGATGGTAGATGCTGATCAGATCAACATGTCAAAATTTGATTAGCGAGATGAGATCCTTGCATACATCATTGATGGTGAAACACCAAAGGATAGATGGGCAGCTCATGTCTTAAAGCCAAGTATGCTTTTTACGTCCAAGTGGGCGAAAAACTTTATCGAAGAAGTACAAACAGAGTATTACTTCTTGCGTTCACGGCAATGAGATTGGCAAGATTATCAAAAAGACACATGACAGAGCCAGAGGAAACCACAACAGTGGAAGAACGCTTGGTCAGAAGATCAGAACCCTTGGCTACTATTGGCCGAAAATGGCAAATGATTGCACATAATACTCCTCTAAATGTGACAAATATCGGCGACATGGACACATTATCCACGCTACAACCAAGGAGCTAACCTCAACAATCAGCCTTATCTGTTTACGCGATGGGCAATAGATATAGTCGGACCATTACCGTCATTACGATGAAAGCGATTCATGCTTGTCATGAAGAGATTACTTCTCGAAGTAGGCCGAGGTAGATTCTTATTCTCAGATCAAGGATAAAGACATGATCAAGTTTGTATGGAAGAACATCATCTGCCGACATTGTTTACCTTCCAAGATCGTAACGGACAATCGATCTTAATTCATCTCGGCAAAATTCACCAACTTTTGCGCCAGATGGAATATCCGAGTAAGCAAGTCAACTCCTCGGAACCCACAAGGAAATGGTCAAGCAGAGGCCACGAACAAATAGATTCTCGACGGACTAAAGAAACCACTTTCCGAAAAAAGGGAAGTTAGGTATCCGAGTTGGATGGCATATTGTAGTCACATCGCACTACTCCTAGACGCTTGAATGGACGGAATCCGTTTTCCCTTTTTCATGGAATGGAAGCAATGGTCCCAGCCGAGATAGTAGCGCCAACTTTATGCCAAAAACGAGGACTCTAACAACAATGCTATGGAAAACATCATTGACGACTTGGAAGAAGAACGTGAGGAGGCACCTCTTCAAGTACAAAACTAACAACAACAAGCTGCAAAGTACTACAATAAGAAAGTACACGGACGACACTTTGCGGTAGGAGATCTTGTACTCTAAAGGGTGTTTGAAAACACGGCTGAACTTAACGCCATCAAACTCGGCGCAAATTGGAAAGGACCGTATATTATCTAGGAATTCGTAAAACGAGGAGTTTACAAGATCACTACAATGGATGGAGCAACGATTCCCCGAAGTTGGAACTCCATCAACTTGAAACGATACTACTACTTAAAAGTTTAACAACTCGGCAAACTAGATGTGTTAGTTGACACACCTCTATTTACTTAATAATATACTGAGAACTAAGTCTTGTCTTGATCCATTCGGTGTACGTAGGTAACCTTCTAGTCCAGCTAGAACTATATAAAATTTTTATAAGCTCCTAGTCGTTTTATGAAAAAATGGGTTACACCCTAAATTTCATAAAGTTACGAGACAAGATAAACTCTCGCAGAATCAAACGCAAGGTTCTTAAAATTCAGCCGAGTTTTAAAATCTTGCCGAGCTCAATCTCAAAAAACTTTTCCGAGTCTCAAAACTTCATCGAGTCTAATTTCGGAAACCACCTATAAAGGCCTAGTCCTTGTCTTCAAGTCAAGTTTTAAACTCACCGAGTACAACCCCGAAAAACTTTAACTAGAATTTAATTCTTACTCCTAATTCAATTCCAAAAGGAATTCTTAGCTGTTACGAAACTAAGTTCTCGTAACACCGATGAGAATCTCTTTAAAAGACAAAGCATAGCTTTGTACTGACAAAGCATAGCCTTATACAGATTTTCCAAGATTAAATTCTCACAAAGCGACAAAACATAGTTTCGTACAAAACTACGAGATCAATTCTCGTCAAAAGACAAAGCATAGCTTTGTATAGATTTACCGAGATTAAATTCTCATCAAAAGACAAAGCATAGCTTTGTACAGAATTACAAGATGAAAATCTCAAACAAAGACAGAACATGACTTCTGTACAAATAATCATAAATTCCCTAGAATTTTTTTTACAAATACAGTTTTCGAGTCCGAACTTCTTGAAACTTAAACTGAATCTTAAAATATCAGCTTTAAAAGCCGCATAATAAAAGTTCTGTTCCTAAGCTAAAACGAGATAATATTCTGTAACGCGGGAAGAAACTTGACTAAACGCGCAAAGACAAGAAAAAGACTTCAGGAACTGGAATTCGTAAAATAACAAGTCAATTGACTGACGAATTTTCATTATACAAAATCATAGTCAAAAATCGTACTTTATAACAACTAATGGTATTTCATTTATATAGGAAAAATACTTACAAAGGAAAGTACCGATTACAAAGAAATATATACAATTGTTAAAAAGACAACCGTTAGTTACAAAAGTAAAGACTACGATAAAGCCTAGAAAAATTACACCACTTCTGGGAGTCCATTTTCACCAGTGTTGGAAGCCTCTCACACCTCGAAAACAGGGACGACCAAGTCTCCCGGAAGTAGCGGTGTCAAGCTCTCCCTATTGACAAGGCCCTTAAACTCTTCCATCTTAGCGGTCATCAAGTCGGTGACCTTAAAAGGAATGTTGACTCTCCGAGCAGACAGACACTGGAGAATGTTTGTCGACCCAAGATATTGGGCGTACGATAAACGCGCCTCAAGGTTCCTATCTAGGTCATTAAACTGAGCAGCAATTTCGGTAAAACGATTAGACTGTTGATCACAGAGGACCTTGAAGACCCTTGAATTCTCAACAGTTAAGGTCTAACGAAGTCGAGAATCAAAATTCTTCTCATGGAGTCCAACTCGGCTTGCAACTTCAAAGCCCCATCTCCGGCTTTCTCAGCAGACTTAACGCAACACCCTAATCAGAGTCAGCATAGTCAAGCGACTCAGACAAAGCTGCATTATGTTCCACCAACTTAAGGACATTTTCACGCTCTAGGCTCAACTCGTCCTTGGCACAAGCGAGTGAGCTCCTCCTTGGCAGCAGAGAGTTTAGACCAAGTCTCCACGACTTCGAGGTAGTCCTCAGCAACTCGGGTAGCAGAAGACGATTTCCTCCGAGTACTTCTCTCCAAGTTGGCAACAGACCTCTCTTGTTCCAGCATAATGATGTTCAAACAGGTGATAAACTGCAAGGATATTGGAAAATGGCAGTTAGAAATCAAAGCAATTTAATAGTATGAAGCGACATTCAGAAATTCGTACAAACCTGGAACAACAAGTAGACAGTCTCTTTATACACCTCATGGTTTCTAATCTGACTCATTAAGTCAGTGAACTCCATTCGGAATTCCAAAATCAAATGAGAATCAGTGTGGTTGTGAGTAAAACAGAAATCGGGAATACCCCTACTCCTTCCACGAGAAGCACCCGTGGGACCACTCCTACTTATTCTTCTAGGATAACCAATCCTCTGCAGTGGATCGGCTCTCTCTTTTTTTGCAAGTCGCAAATTTCCATGACCAGACTCGGAAAGGACTTCCACGATGTCCCGAGTTGAAGCAACAGAGGATCTAGAAACCCTAGAAGGCCCTCTAGAAGGCCGAACTTTCAAACCATCAAGCACAGAATTCACATCGGCTTCAACACTTGAGAGTTTGAAATCATCAAAACCCATCTTTCAAAAGATTAAAAGAGTAAAGACAAATTTGAAAAAGTTTAAGTTAGAAGAGAGTAAGAAGAAAAGTCGAAAATCGCTAGGAAAGATAGCGGAGATGAAAAGTGAGTGATAAAAGGAGAAGAAGCAAGATATTTATAGAAAATTATTGGAAGCCGAAATGACGCCAAGTAGTAATTATGACTGAGTGGGGGGGGGGGGGATTTAAGGGGNACCGAGGCGATTGTTCGACTAGCCCACTCAAGAACTGATATGTGGACCGAAGATTCTGGAAAATGGAAAACCTTTGATATACGAGTTTTGTATCAGTTTTTAACCCTTGTTTTCCATAGTTTTATTTAGTTAAAGTATGTGTTTTAGAGTCTTTTAGTCTATTTTAGGTTCTTTTTTAGTCTATTTTAGGTTCTTTTCAGGTCATAGGACACATTTGGAGAAGATGAGCTGTTTTGAAGGAAAACGAGCATATGGAGATGCAGAATCCAGCAGAAGCGTCAGAAGTTTAGCTTCCTTTGAAAGCCTTACCAACTTTGGATCGAGCTGATATTTGAAGAAAAAATAGCCATGTGAGTTAACTTTTATTTGGAGGTGGTTTGAGGGCAATTGGACAAGCGGTTAGAAAGATATGATGATTTTATCAAAGACATATCATTCTGGCCGAAAATAGACGTCACCGGAAGATGCACTCGACCTGTTGACCGATCGATCAAAGCTATTTGAAGAATTAGGCGCCCGACCTGGTGATCGATCAATCAGACCCTTGATCGAGTGATCAACCCCTTGATTGATCGATCCTCCAAGCTGTAGAAAATAAAACCTAATTTTTCCTATTTTGTACCTGGGGATTTTGGAACCTATAAAAGGGCCGAATTCACTATTTTAGACGGATAATTTCGATTCTGAGTTCTTAGTTTTTCTGTAACTTTTGGGGAGAAGATCTCATCCTCCACAACATCATTGGAGAATATTTCTGAACCCTATTCAATTTGAATTTAGTTTATTATTATGTTTCTATTCTTCTTCCTTGTTTGCTTCTTTTCTATCATGTATGAGTAGTTTATCAATCAGGTTTTGGGATTTCTAGGGATTTAGGGATTCAATGAATTAGGAACAAATAGAGTTAGATCTTGTGTGTTCTCCATCTATTGATGTGTTTAATGCTTAGCTTAGACTAGCCACCTAATCTGTGATCTTAGGTTGTTTAACTATCCAAAACTTTGTTAGATGTCCGAACTAGCTTAGATGACCAACTAGTCCTTAACCAACGACAGTTGATGTTAAGGGTAGTTGTGGACATATTAGACTCAATCGATAATGCATGTTTACATCTCTAGGACCAACGACAGTTAGGAGCGCCAGAATGATAAACAGAGTAGTAGGCACCACGACAGTGGCTTTGCTAGAATTCTGTTTAATTCGAGAATTGGTTTAAAGCATGCCATGAATAGTTTCCTGATTTCGATTTCCCTGCTTCCTGATGAATTCCTGATGCCTGATGTCATTATTTATTAGTTTGACATCGTTTATTGTTTTGTTTAGTTTCATCATTATTCGAATTTTCTTAGCTTATGTTTTGTCTAAAGATTGATAGTGTAACCATTGGTCTTTGTGGATTCGATCCTTAAGTGCTACATCGATACAATATGCATGAGAGCTTAAATTGGTATAATTAACTTTGTATCAATTTTGGTGCCGCTTCCGGGGACAAATTATGTTGCCTTTTGATCTAAGATTAAACTTTAGTCTAAGATTTTTGATTTTTACTAACGTTTTTGTTTTTTTTTGAATCAGGTGTGTCTAACATGAAAGCAAGCTGTCGACCATGAAACCTTACATTGATTGGTCATACGATGGAGCAGACATTGATGAATGGACGCATTACAAGTATTTCCAGAGTGAAAGATGTGAAGCAGAATCTTCTGATGAGAGTGAGATTAAGGCTATGGTGCAACAACTTCTTCATAATCAATAGCAGGCTACATTGGAGATCAATGCAAAAATTGATAGGGTGTACAACAATATCAACAGTAAGTATGAAACAGTGTGTACACATATTGAGAAGACAAAGACCCAGACTGCTCAGGATGCTGAAGTAACCTCCACCATTAATTACGACAGAGAAGTCGATGAGATTGCCAAACTAGTGTTTAGCGATGAATCAGAGTATGAGAATTGGATCGCTAGTGTTCTTATGCAAGAGCAGACGCAGAGCCAACTAGAAGGTATATGTGACTCAACCCTTGGAATTGAATATTTTAAGGAGATTTCATTGCCCTGCATTGAAAAGGTATTCTCTAGTAACCTTCTGCTCCTTGATGAATTATTGAAATTATTATATGAACCTATGGATAAAGTTGAATACTCTTTAGTAAACTCAACATATCTTGAGATTAACTACATCTTTCCATCAAACGCGTTTGATAATCCATGTGGTTTGAACTTCAAAGAAAATCTTAGGAAATATCTTTCAATTGTAGTAACTTGCTTTGATGAACATCTTGTTGTGCTGTTATGGGCAATTGCCTTTCTTCTTTGGTATATTGTCTATTGTGAAAACAGGAGGAGGACCAAAGGTGCATTGGCTCAACCTTTTGATTCTCATGATTAACATCTCAGACCGAAGTCAAGCTAATAGTTTTAAACAAGCGCTGAGTGGGAGGAAACCCACTAGTAGGTACTTTTTATTTTCTGTATTTTTCTTTTTATGTTTTTCTTGGTTTTGTTTTTGTCTGCTTCAGGTAAGAGAAATCTGGTCGAGACACTATGATCGATCGATCAACGCTGAGATAGATCGATCTTCAACTACCAGGAGGTGCACACTCGATCTCGTGATCGACCACCAAGAGAATAATCGATCGATCATGTCTTCATAGAACCTCGTGCTCGGCCCAACGATCGACCTCCACATGAGTGATCGACCGATCATTGAAAAGAGAGTCACGAGAAGATACTTGTTGATCGATCATTTCAGCCCATGATCGATCAATCATCAAGCCATGTAAGTCTTCTGATTTCGAAAACCGGATTTGAGTGTTTTTTGGGAGAAAAATTTTCAGATTTTCAAACCTTCATATCTCCCTCGTTTCTAATCGGATTTGAGCAATTTTTGAGCCTAATCCATTTGGATTTTCATCCTCTTTCTGATTATCTAACTCTCTTTTACGGTCTGCAAGAGTATTTTTCTCTATCACTCTATTTAATTTCGGAAAATTTTTGGAAATTTGGGTTTGATGAAATTCAACTTTTTCATGATTGATTATGAAAAATTCTTGTGTGTTTTATTTTTATATGATGATTTTGAGTTCCCTTCAACCAGATTTTAGATAGATTTAGTCGATTTTGATGTTTGGGTTGAAAGAGAATTTTAGAGAAACTGGAGAATTTAAGATTGGAATTGAGACAATGTTTGATTGATTGATGCACTGTTGGATATTTGTATGTGTTGATTATTGAATTTCGCAATTGATTTCACAATAATCTCATTCCAATTCAAGATTTTTAATTTTATCATGCCTTTTGGAGAAACTGAAATCTCTATTTTCTTTAGTTGTTGATTTACAGAGAATGGTTCGAGTATGTGAACGTAAGTCCATGGAGAAGGTCAGGAGATCTTACAATCTTGAAGTCGGATAGTGTTCAGGTGGAAATTTGGATGTTCGAGCACTTTTGTCTTACCATAATCAACTTTTGCGCCCGACCTTTAGATCGACCTCATCATTGATGATCGTTTGGTCCAGCTCTCCAAGCACTTGAGATTGACCGTTCATCTTAGATATCGATCTATCCAAATACTCAGGTTTGTTTCAATTCTCCATTATCTCTCTTTATGTTCCTATGATATTTTTGTGAAATTTGTACTTCTTTAGATTTATTTTCACACCAAGATAATGTGAAGTAAGTTTGAGGGAGTACACTTGTGGTGACTAACATATTTTGTTTCTTTTGTTTTCTTTTTGAGTCTTTTTTTTATCTTTCTCGAGTCAGTCTATTATTGAGTCAAAACAGTAGTAGGGAACTATGATTTTTTGAAGAATATCCATATTTTCAGGAACTTAAGTAACCATTGCTTGAGCTTGAGAGAGATCTATGACTATTGGAAAACCTTTAGATTGTGCAACTTCTCAATGTTACCCATGTCCTCTCAGGTATTCGGAGAATCTAATATCGACTTCACCCTTAACTTGACTTAATCTTGTTGTCAATGGAGCTGGTATACTTGGGATCGAGTCCTTTTCTCAGTGCAATGATAGATTTTCTTGTGTGAGTATGGTTTCCCCTCTCTTAATCATTTCGTGGTGTTTGTGCTTAATCTGAAGTAACTATTTGACAAAGCTGTGCATTGTGGTAAGCTAAGCGCAAAAGTTCTCCAATGATGTTGCTCGTGTTTATGTAATGATAGTAGCATGAGATTAACTTCAATGATGGTACCGATTACATGAATATTGCTAGCTTACCAGGGGGACTCCAATGAAGCTACTCTTGATTACATCCTTTGAGTTACCAAAGAAAGCAGCCAGTAGAAAAAATAAAATGATACCCTAGAAAAGTAGGGAAAATTGGCTGCAAAATGATGAAATGAGAGGAAACAAACCATATAGAAGGTAGTCTTGAAATTGAAAGAGAAAATCATGTGTCCTTTGATTGATGTTCTGTTGATGAGACCGCACTTAGATACTTTAGGAAGTCGGTATGGTGAATTTGGATTTCTTGTTTTGACTGTGGAGTTTTCTTGGGACAGATGTAAAGTCTGAGGAAGTACAAGGTGGTCTCGACTCTGTCAGGTATGTTTTCATGTAGCTTACTAAACAGATTGTTTTTGTGGTGTTCTTAGGACGGAAGGAGTTCCCGCATTTTCAAACCTCTTATCAGTCTTTGATTGCTTGTGCACAAGCAAAAAGCTAAGTCTGGGTGAGGGGGAAAGGAATTCCCACATTTTCAAACTTCTTTCTCATTCTTGGTGTTTCTGTTTGCTTGAGGACAAACAAAAAATTAAGTCTACGGCAGTTGATATACAATGTTTTTATCGGTTTTTAACCCTTGTTGTCCATGGTTTTATTTAGTCAAAGTATGTGTTTTAGAGTCTTTTAGTCTATTTTAGGGTCTTTCAGGTCATAAGACACATTTGGAGAAGATTAGCTATTTTGAGTGAAAATGAGCATATGGAGATGCAGAATCCTGCATAAGCGTTCAGAAGTTTGGCTTCTTTTGAAATCCTTACCACCGTTGGATCGAGCTGAAATTTTAAGACAAGATGTCCACGGGAGTTAGCTCTCATTTGGAAGTGGTTTTAGGGCAATCGGACAAGAGGTTAAGAAGATATGATGATTTTACCAAAGACATGTCATTCTGGCCGAGAACTGATGCCACCGGAAGATGCACTCGACCTGTTGATCGACGTAACATCTCAAGATCGATCGATCAAAGCTGTTCAAAGAATTATGCGCCCAACCTGGAGATCGATCAATCAGCCCCTTGATCGATCAATCCTCGAAGCTGCAGCAAACAAAACCTAATTTTCCATGTTTTGTGCCTGCAGATTTTGGGACCTATAAAAGGGCTGGTTTTCATTATTTTAGACAAATAGTTTCGATTCTGAGTTCTTAGTTTTTTTGTAACCTTTGGGGAGAAGATCTCATCTTCCACAACATCATTGGAGAAGGTTTCTGAATCCTTTTCTATTTCAGTTCAGTTTATTATTGTGTTTCTATTATTCTTCCTTGTTTGCATCTTCTCTATAATGTCTGAGTAGTTTATCAATCAGGTTTTGGGATTTCTAGGGATTTAGGGATTCAATGAATTAGGAACAAATAAGGTTAGATCTTGTGTGTTCTCCATCTATTGTTTTGTTTAATGCTTAGGTTAGACTGGCCACCTAGTCTATGATCTTAGGTTAAAGCTTGTTAGATGCCTGAACTAGCTTAGATAAGCAACTAGTCCTTAATCAACGACAGTTGATATTAAGGCTAGTTGTAGACATATTAGACCCAATCGATAATGCATGTTTACATCTCTAGGACCAACGACAATTAGGAGCGCCAGAATGATAAACAGAGTAGTAGGTACCATGGCAGTGGATTTGCTAGAATTCTATGTTTAAGTCGAGTATTGGTTTAAAGCATGCCCTGAATAGTTTTCTGATTTCGATTCCCTACTTCTTGATGAATTTCTGATGTCTAATGTCTTTATTTATTAGTTTTACATAGTTTAGTTTTCATCATTATTTGAATTGTCTTAGCTTATGTTTTGTCTAAAGATTGATAGTGTAACCATTGGTCTTCATGGATTTGATCCTTAAGTGCTACATCGATACGATATGCAAAAGAGGTTAAATTGGTATAATTAACCTTGTATCAACCTTCCGACACGAAAATTTGGCACCAGAATTCTCCATGGTGTGACAATTGTTGGAGGTCGATCCGAGATCCTACTTTGGTCCACGAAAAACAATGGGTCAAATAAAAAAGAACAAACCATATGCAAGCACTAAGTTCAACTCGGATATCATTATCAACTCGGCAAAGTCTCGTCTCGGAAGGTTTTTTGAACCTAAAGAGAAGTCAGATGACACGTCAGCAAAACAAAGAAATAGAAATTTTCCTGTTCCAACATGGAAAAGTTTCCTAAATCTAGCATGAATCTTATTAGATTCAATCTTATCAACACAATTATAAATCTTCCTTTATCTTCTTTACATGTAACCGCCTCTATAACCTATAAATAGAGGCGCAATCCTTTGAAAATGGGATCGGCTTTTGGACATACTTTGAGCTAATAAGAACATCTAGTCGGCAATCATCTTTACTCGTTTTAGTTAACTACTCTTGTTCCAATCCAACTCACAAGTGTCCTTGTCTATTCTCTCCCACTCTTTTGATCAGGAACCTTGATTCTAAGTACTGTTTATGCTTGAACCGCTTCCAACATTTATCATCTAGAAATTTATATTTAAGTAAAAGCTTCATATCTTTTTCCCATCATTTTATATCTATTTATAAACTCTGAATTATAACAATTTTTGTAACAAATTTTTAGAGAATATAATTTGAATAGTTTATTTTGTCTTTGTTAAATTAGTTGACTTCAAATACAAAAACTCACTACATCATCTTCTTTAATTTTATGTTAAAATCAAGTATATTGACTTTTCTATTTTTTTATTATCTACAAATTTAGATATTATAAATAAATCACATATATATATATATCTTAATTATAAATTCACTAATTATATGATATATTTGTTTAAATTTAATTTTTTATATGATATTAAATTATATGAGATATGTGGTTACTTTATTATGTTTTGTAATTGTAATATAAATAGATAAAATTCAATCACAAATGTAAAATAAAATTGTATTAAATTTAGATTTGTATTTGTGGTATAAAGGTATGCTGTTATTTTATATTTTAATTTCAAAAGTATTAGAGGTATGTTTTCATATTTCTTTTTTAATTGTGACATTTGATTTCATTTAAAAATTAAATTTCTAAAGATATCTAATGAATATGCAATGTCTTAAATTATTGTATAAAATTAAGAGGCTACTTAAATCTGAATGATAAGGTAGAATTATGAGAGAAGAGCAAAATTTACCTTAATAAATATAGATTATTGGATCGGTGGCTATCTTAAAAAGAACAGGCCCAATGTTCCAAACATCTTTGAAACAAAACCGCGTGTAAACTTTGTCATAATCGTATTACACTACAACAAATATGGACATTGTTAGCAGAAGATAGACGTTATTATATGTGATCTATAGCGTTTTTGTAAACACTATGTCATCCGGAGCTATCTTTGTCCACTTGTATATTATAGCACTTTTTGTGTATGCTATTATATTCCCATTTGTAATACCGTACATTTTTATTATTATATTTCATGTTATAACAGATATTCAACTCTGTAAAATATTTTATAATAGCTTTTTTGTTATGTAATGAAACTATTTTCTAAAACTATATATTATTCTTGTAATATCTTTAACAATGGCAATATAGTTGAGTTACAAGTATATGCTATATATTTCAGTAACAATATGCATATATCACTTTTGTCCTCTATAGTTGTTGTTTCTTTTTTTACACAAAATAAACATAAACAATAATCCATACATAAAAAAAATCAATTCATACATTGTTTAACTGACATCATACAACTACGAGTTCCATCACTTCAAACTACAAGTTCCAACACCTCAAACTACTAATAACATACATAATATTCTCACAACATGCACACTGCAACATCATTATATCAGTTCAAATTAATAGAAAACAACTTTGTCCTCTAGCCATGTAATTGACGTATCTAATACTTCCTCCATGTACTCTATCTCAGAAGAATGTCTCTAAACTGCATCATCCTTAACCTTTACTAGCTCTACCCAAACTCGGAATGCATTTGGTCCGAGTAGAACACAATGTACAACTTGATCAGGATTGTTAGTAGATCACCGCCCTTTTGCAACCCGCTCTTTTTGCTGCTTATATCCATCAGTTTGCACTTTTGACTGTTCATCTTTATGTCAGTTCTTGTTTTTTTGGAGTGCAAATACGTACATGTTATAAAATACCATAACCAAACCAAGTATAAATTACGGTAAGTATTTGAAACTCTTATATATATTTATATTATTGGAGATTGTTGTATAGGTGATAATGTTTAAGTCTTTGTTTGTCTTTTTGACAAGACTTGGAGGACCTGTTGCATCTTTCTGAGGTTGAGACAATGTGGTCTACATCTGTGGAGTTGCATGAGTTTCAAGAGGAGACTGCGTTGTACTTCCTAATGGAGAATTGGTGTGTCTAAAACCACACTTGTTGCAGGCCATGCTACGAAGGACTTCATGCAGTCCTCAATTGTACTAACATCCACTGTATGCCTCCATAGAAAAGTATAAGGTTCCAACACTTCATCAACAAATACCTTAGCTTCATTAGGTCCTGGAGGTAGTCCATTAACCATTGCTTTGGTTCTTGTGTTTGCCAATGCCCTACAGCAACAATAACGCATGTATCTCCACTCCAATCTAGTAGTTTACACTTATTAGTATACGTCATTGAGCCTTAGTTAATACAATCAGAAAACAACAACATTCAAACTTTATAAATGAACATGTTCATACTGATTTAGTCAAAAAGAACATGTTCATACTGATTCACTTACCAGTGGTGTACTGTCTTCTATGTTAGTCATGCAATCTAGTAGAATGTAAGATTTGGCAGGTCATGCAATAATTTGTCCAACAGCTTGTTCAATATTGAACATGTTTGGTGCATGCCTCCAAAGAAATGCATCCAGCTTTGTTGCATTCTCTACCAATATCTTAACTAAGTTAGGCCCCAATAGGATGTCATTGACAAAGTCTTGAGGATCAGACGATAACACGCATCCTTCAACCAATCTTTCATCAGAACCAGACCAGTCAAGAAGTACACACTCGGGATGTGCTTGTATGTTTACACTCTAGTAATATTTACAGTGAAACAGTAAGCCAATATATATATATATATATATATCTTATATAATAAAAGCGTAGCATTAACTT